>PNEQ01087488.1:32383-93217 GCA_003012365.1 Medauroidea extradentata | reverse complement strand
ACTTGTGCAACTTTAAATTCAACTCTGTAAAGACATGAAGCGAAAATGTACGTCTGTTGTCAATAAACCACAATTACTGCAATCCATTTTTGGACTAATTTCACCGTCGCGCACGAACCCACGCCCCAGCCGATGTATATCATTTTCAGATTCAAAGGTATCAACATTCAACATAAGGGCAGAAGGCTGACCCATTACAATACATAGGCTACAAACATGCATGTACCTATTATCATGTTTATTATATTAATCTAATTAGTTGTTATTAGTTAGGGTTATCCTAATAGCGTTTTTATTGTTATTATTTGTGATGATTCTAGTTGAGCGATACTCAAGCATGAACTAAAAGAGAAAAAAATACATGTTAGTGTAAGGAGAAGTATTTAAGTGGAATGATTGTTACAGCTTGGGATTTACTCGTTTTTTATTCGGTTATATCAAAGCCATTGGATGTATGAAAACTTATTGGCACGTGGACATCAACAATAACTTATTTTCTCAAGTTGTTGCAGCCTCATAATCTTCATTAATTAGTACCAGAAAACAGCTAAAAAAAAAAAAGTGATTGTGAAGGGCCTCATATGTACCTCCAATTAAAATATAAAGAGCTAGAAAAACAGTAACGAATCGCAAGATATATATACATACACACACACACACACACACACATATATATATATATATATATACATATATATATATATATATATATATATATATATATATATATATATATATATATATATGTATATACACGTACATAAGATTTCTCCTGAGATCAAGCAACCAATCGGGGCTACTTTATCATCTGGATCTTCTTGTTCATCTTCCTGCTCCATCTGAACCAGCTGACTGGATTTTTCGTCTGATTTATCCTGCTTGAAGACTTTAGTTGGAAATAGCTATCCCATTCAGTACCCCATTTTTGGACTGTTATCCTGGACTGAGCTATTACTGCTAGTAATCTTCAAGCGGGAGTGAGGATGAAACAATGACCTACCTTGAACTACGTGACAGACTGTTTTAACTATGATTCGCTTACTGCATGCAAATTATTTAACGTACATCTCGCCTGTATTGAAATTTCGGTTACAATTTAACAGGAACTTTGGACAAATTGTGGACGAAGTAGAGTCCAGCCTGGTTGTAGTGTAGTTGTATTCCTGTACGCGATGACGGCATGCGGCACAACACGTCTGGCAGTAGTCAACTTCAATAATGTGATGACGAGCGATAGAAGTTAGTTCTACAGAGGAAACCTACCAATTGCTGCAGTGCCCTCTGGGAGAGAAACAGCAGCGGGGTGTTGTACACGTGTCTTGCGTCTATTGGCTGGCGCTTACGTCACTGTTCCCTTGTGTTACTGGACTGTTCATCGAGCTTGTGGTCAAGAAAATTAATTAGCTTTATCATCGCTGCTGCGTGAGTCCGATGTTTCCCGAACAGCACCCGCCAACAGGAGCGGTTCGTTCACATGTATCTTTGGTATTGGAGCGACGATTATGATGCTACTGCCGGTTCCCGAGAGAAGCTGAATTTCGCCGAAGTCACCTTCTGCTACTGAGGAATGACGAAGGTTACCGAGCGCTGTTGTTTCGTTTCCCCACCTCTACCCTTAAGTTTTTATTGAAGATCTTTGTGATTGGCGGATTCTGGACTGAACGGAAGATGACAATTCTAGGATAAACATGGGAACCAAATTGTAGAGTGTAAGAGATGGCGCAGCCTTGTTTACGTATTGACTATGTTAGTATTAATGATAGGTTACTATGTATAAATCAGCAGATATCCAGTTAAATAATGTCACTATGCCAGAGTTGTTTTAAGCAGTCAAAATAGTATTATGATTTAAGGCCTTCAGCTGCGGTATATATATACTTTTTTCAGGCCTTGTTACAACCGTAATTTAGGATTTTTCGAGTTTAATGCGAATTGTAGTTGCAAATTTAATTGCACCATATTTAAGACCAAGATTACGTAGTTAGCACTGCGCTGTTGTGAGAATGTCAGAATCATGAAACGTCTTTAATGAAATTAACAAATATATTGTATTCTTATTATGCTTTCTTTAAAAACACAGGAACATGATTATTAAAATAAAGTAGCTATAAATAGGTATTTGCTAGAGAGAAAGTAGCTAAATTTCTAGTCATATTTTTGTATTTCAATTGCTAGTAGAAAAGGTAGCTTGTAACAATGTATGAAACTAATACTGTATTATTGTTAGCCTTGTATTAATTGGTGCAAGGGTCTTACAGTATTTTTTGTAAAGACGTGATATTTACATTGTTTTAAATTCACACAACAAAGCGAATGTAATGTTTAATTGAGAGAATTTTAAATGAAATATTGGATCTCTATATCGGTTGTGTTTTTTTTATATTGAAGCACCGAAATACGCAAAAAGAAAATTCGCAGTAATCGACAAAAATCGATGAATAGTACATGGACATCGTAAATTCATTAACTGTTGTTCCCTCTTTAAAACTGTTTTCGTTGCGTGAAAATGGCATTGTAACCAAAGAGCGGAGGTAGGGGAGTCAACTTTGATAATATTTTTTTTATACTCATTCACTGATTATGTGATTTGCTTCAATTATGTGCATAGAGTCCCTCATTTCTTACTATTCTTCATAGCCTGGCTGCGTTATTAGTAGGCTGCTGCGAAAGAAAATAATGCAAAAATGGTTTATAATTTGTGGAGGAAGTGGCAGTAACGACGAAAATGCCGTAACTCTTTATGCTCATTGTTTTCCAAACAGGGTGCGATCATACGCCCTTTTGTAGGGTTAAACTTCTCACTTCCGAGAGTACTGTATAACAACGATAAAGGAACCCTTGAAGAACAGTTGCTGGAGAGAATAAGCGATATTAGCTGCAGTGAACTACAACCCCGACACTTGCAATCTGCAGACAAGTCGTCAATCGGGAATTAGACTACCGTTTGCCAAATTTTGAAACATAGAAAATATCATCCAGTTTTATTTCCCTCCATCGGGAACTTCATTTAAGTGAATTCCAGAACCATTTAATATTTTGTCAATGGTCGCTTTAGCAAATACAGATACTCAATTCGTTTACACTAGTACTGTTCTCTGACAAGTCTATTTTTACGATCCACGGTACGATTAATCGACGCCACATGCATTATTGTATTGTGGAAATCACACATTGGTTACGCCATGCTAAACAACAGAGTCCGTGGAATGTGTATGTTTGGTGTTGAATAATGGGTGACCAACTCATTGGTCCATTCTTTATTGACGACAACTTAATTTGGTAGGAAATATCGAACACTCTTGGAGGACAATCTTCTAGTATTTCTTGACCACTCCCTCTTGGATGCGTGACAAACAATGTGGTTTCAACATGATAGTTGTGCCGCACATTATTCTGTACCGTAACGGGAAGTATTAGATCGCGTGTACAATCGTCGGCAGATCAGAAAGGTGTGGTTCGGGTGTATTGACCTGCAAGATCGGCGTATCATACTTCGAAAGTTTTTTGTTCGTGGGGTTACTTAGAGAGTGAAGTTTATAACGAAGTGCCAATAACGCGCGATAGCATAATTCAACACAGCACCCATATCACCAAAGCATATCGGAACATTAAAACAAAAACACTTCTCAGTTGTGTCGAATCATTTCAAGCGCGGTTAAAAAAGTGAATCTAAATGAGTTACGACATGTTTAAGCACTCGCTGTATTAATCTAACAATAATCCCGTAAGTGAAAAGCAATGCGACTCACGATAATAAAGTACCCTGATAGTGAGAGGCAATGGGACTCAATTTAATAAAGCACCTCGACAGCGAGAGGCAAGGGGAATCACTTTAATTCACCACCCCGTAGGTGAGATGCAAGGGGGCTCACGTTAATAAAGCCCCTCGATATTGAGGGGCAAAAGGACTAACGTTAATAAGGAATCCCGATAGTAACATGCAAAGGGAATCACGTTAACAAAGAATCCCGATAGTGAGAGACAAGTGACTCACGTTTATAAAGAATCCCGATAGTGCGAGGCAAGAGGACTGAAGTTAATAAAGCACCTCGATAGCGAGAGGCAAAAGGAATCACGTTAATTAAGCACCCCGAAGGTGAGACGTTAGGATACTCACCTAAAACATATTGCTTTAGAAATTATTTAACACGCAAGTCTTTATTTTATTTTCATCCAATGTATTTTTCTCAAGGTATACCAGTTCTTTATTCAATTTCATTTTTTGTCGAATAAAGAGCCATCAACCCGCTAATTATAAGCGTGTTATGTAATATAAAAGTTACGTTTTTTGGAGAATCTGTATTTGCAATAATAAAATGGAGGTTCCTATTTAAAATTAAAATGTTGCAATGATGCCCCTCCTCCTCCTTGGGGGAAGAATAGGGAAAATTGGAAGGGGGTGGGATCGACAGTGATATTGCCCGATAACTTTTTTATACTGAAAATGAGTTTCCGTGTTTTAATCTGATGCGTGTTTTTTCACATATTTCTTTGCATCGAGATAATCTCCCCCGGTAATTCTTAGCCTAATGAAACAAAATTTTACATATTGAAAATTTTCCATGTCGTCTTCCTATCATATTTATATTTATTTGTTAATAAAATGTATAACTGTAAATTAGCCATTTTTCATGCAACCAAACAAAAAAATGTCACTTTTTATTACTGTAGTTTGCCTGGAGAAGACATACTTTCATTGTATGACCAATATAATATATACTAAATTGATGAATTACAGGGAATGTCTGTGTGACATTCTTAATTATCGTTATTATTCAGAATTTCACTATCGTTGAATTCGGCGCCCGAGATCGCCAAGGCGCAGTCAGTCATGAGATTTATATTTAAAACTCCTGGAAAGTCGCGTATCTTTTCTCCGTTTAAAATATTTAATTAATTTCTTAATACTTATATTTTTCTTTCATTTTCGTGGTATCATAGTACAGAGATCACAATTAGTTTAAATGTTTCCGTATGTACTATTCAAAAATTGATTACAAACTGGAGTGTTATTTTATGAGCCATGTGCACTACGGAGTGTGAGTTATCGCGGGATTGGGTGACCGTTTGCTTTTGGTTCCAATGTGGTATCTACGGTTATCTCCGTTATTCCGTTATAAGTGTTTTCACATTTAACTAGGCCAGTGAAAATTCTGGTACGCCGATACTGATAATATATCAGTCTGTAATAATTCGAACCGTCTAGGCGCAACACGCTACACTGTAAAAAATAGTTGGTAGAATTGTTTCCCTGACATCCATGGTAGCACTCCTAGACTTTTTATAATACAGTCAAATGTATACTAAAGTTACCAGACTTGCATTGTGACAACAGTAAAAGTTTGCATATTTACAAAGCGAAAGTATGGTAACTGTCCCAGACTGCGTTTAGGTTAATTACTTCCTGAACATTTTAGGAAGTTTATTTACAGTGTAGAGAGCTTTGGAGACTACTTTACTTTAAATTTTCGCTTTTTGTCACTGTCTCTAAAAATCTCTATGTATAAAAGAGAACCCTGACTGACTGACGTATCAACCGCAGTCCAAACCGCTGGACCTATAAATGTGAATTTGTTTGTGTAGGTTCCCTTTAGGTCGTAGGCGAGCACTAAGAAGGGATTTTTCGAAATTCGTCCCGTAAGGCGTTGTAAAGGGGTGAAATGTGTTTCATAAGATTCGTCTAAGTAGCTCGAACCCGAATGCATACCATCGTCATACTTTTTACTTAAATGGGTGAATCATAAAAAAAGTATATAGTCAATTAATTTTAATACAAACCATTAAGGGGATGTAAAGACCTGAAAAGTGTTTTCAATTAATTGTCGATATCTATCGAATCCTTCGGGATACAGAAACGATATTTACTTCAAAATGCTACTTACGTAAATATCCAAAAAGTATATTTAGTATTTTTAATTCGACCACCAAGCAGTAAAAAGGGGCAAAAATGTGTTTAAATCTAATCGTCTATATCATTGGAACAGAATTGGGTATCGTCATGATTTTTACTTCAATAGGTTACTTATACAAATGTCTATGACAGGAGTCCAAAATGTTTCGAAATACTTTAATTAAGGGGGTGAAAATACGTGAAATTTGTTTTCGATTATACCGCCATATTTATCGAACCAATCGAGAAATTGAAGTGCTCGTTGCTTTATATCGATGATAATGTAAATATCCAAAATATAATCTAAATATATTTTCCGAATTCGGCCCTAAAGAAATAAAAAAAAGGTAAAATGTTATTTCGTTTCACAATCGATGTAGATGTGATTATTGTTTAAGATTCATGCTTACTAAAATACCTGAAAAGCATTGTCACGAATTTTCAAAATTCCCCACCTAAGGTGGTTGAAAGGGGTGAAAAGAGATTAAATGTGTTTTCGAATTAATCGTCGATATGTATTGAGCTCAGCGGGCTGTTGTGTTTTTCACGTCCGAAAGACAACAATTAAGTAGTCTAAAATGTGTTGCAAGGGTATTTCGAAATTCTGTCTCTTAGGAGGTGAGACCATGGCATATGTTTTAGATAAATCTTCTATATACATCGAACCCATCAGTACATTTAGTTAATTTTTGCTTCAAAATGATTACTAGGTAAGTGGCCGCAAAAAGGTTTCAAAATTTTTAATATTTTGAACTCTCAGTACTGTACAGGGGTTATATGTAAATTTTAATTCATGATCTATTTTTATTCGACTGAACGAGCTATCGTCGTGATGTTCACTTCACTTGGATACTTGAACAAATAATTAACGTGTGAAATTATAATTTTTCGAAATTCGACACCTAAAGGGGCGAAAATGCATACAATTTGTTTTCTATCAGCCGATGATACTTATCTAACCGGTAGAGATATTTAGGTGGTGTTCACATCAGAATGAAGCTAACGTAAGTACCTAAAAAAAAGTAATGCAATTTTTTTTATTTTATAAGATAACTTAATTACTAAGAACTTCGTTTGTAACCTTTCAAGGCAAACGATCCCAAAAGCAAGTACGACAAGCGAGAAATAAATTATACAGGAGTTTCATTCCACAGTTCCATCAAGATGTTATGTGGCGCAGCTGGTTGTCATTCTGACAGACAATAACGGCAAGACAGGTTAAATTACTGCAGTTTGGATGAAGTCGTTCAAAAGTGGTAAAAGTGTATTATGCAGTCCACTGTCCACTAAAGTTTCTCGACAGCGTCATCCCACGTATACCGTCTCACTAACCTCAAGGTTGGAGCACCAAATAGGATTAAATTTCTGCAAATCATTATCCGCCAAATCTGCTTGATGACACATAACATCAAGTGAAGGTTTTGCAAAAAAGTATGTTATTGAGGGCGCCATTACCAATGGTTGTGCTCGGGGGAAATCAGTCTTCATAGCATGTAAACTGCGTATTTCATTCGATTACCCTCTTATATTTAGAAGTCATTAATTACCCCACAACGCCAACTTTGCTGTGACTATATAAATAAGGCCAAGGCGAAGTCGCTGTTAGTGGCAGGGACAAACTTAAGACTTCTTTACGCGTGGACAGCTATAGCTACTTATCCTGCTGCAGATATAACTCGGCTATATTGTCTCTGCTCGGCTAGTTGTTTTGTTATTCTTACGCTTGATGACTGAACTACCTATCTGGTGTACAAAGAGGTTTTTCAATTAAAACAAATATTATTTGTATGAGTAATATACGCAAGCAAAGCTAGTAAATGATAAGCTTGGAAGGAAGTAAGGGCTTAAGAGTCTCGTAAACAACAAAGTAATACTAGGGGAAGCAAGTGGCTCAGATAATTAAAAAGAGAGGTATCTGCCTGAGCCTTCAGTATATTAATGAATTATCCATGTTTATATCACATTAATGTCCCGATACATGCTTTCAGCAGCAGATCATTTCCAATCAGAAATTACAATGCAACTGTGTAAAATAACACACACAAGTCACAATGTGATAGTGTTATATCGGGTCTAGTATTTCAGGGAAAAGGTTGTCCGATCAGTTTGCAATTAAATCTGCGCCTACGTTCTCTGATAGTGCCTCTGCCTGAAAGTCCAAAATCTTTTCAATGCAGCACCTGTGGCTGAAACTGTTACACTGGGGTGGATGGTGAAGTAGGAATTATTTTATTCTTTTTCCCCGACAGGTGAAGATTGAATGGGTGATTTTCTGTTCGTGAGACTTCCATCGAGAGAAAAACGCGAAAGGCAATTTAAAAAGGGAAATCGATTAGCTTTGCTACGGGAAATGGAAGAGTGCAATCAACCCCCGGTCGCGATCAGACAAATGACAAAATTAACAGCGTGTATTTATTTCGCCTTTGTGTGTGTGTGTGTGTGTGTGTGTGTGCAAGGCATGATAGGGGGTTGATCTTGCAGGGGGGAGAAGGACACTCGGGCTCTGGAATGCTATCTGGTGGACCGGTCGCGGGGTGTGGGAGCAGCCCCGCCATAATTCAGGCCGCATACCAGAGGCCGGGCCTCGCGATTAGTCATTACGGAGGGCGGGCAGATTGCACGCTACCCTTCCATGGCAACCGTGCTACAGGGGTGGTCAAGGCGCGAGTCAATCGACGAGACTAGGGCCGGCATTACGATGACTTCACTCATTACATGACTCTGTCACGCCACGTTTATGTAACACGTCATCGATTGAGGTGCCATATTTACGAGCCTTCGCGTAAGCAACTAAAAATGTAAATTAATTATTTTTCGACAACATTACACAATACCAAGGCAGGAATTCACGAGGATCGTGCGCTTTGTGCTAAGTCTTTGAAATTTGGTACAATAGTGAATAGAGGCATAACGATTAAGGAAATAACTGCAAGCAAGCTGTGGGTGACCTCTGGAGGCTTTGTTAGCAGATTTCCAATATGGCAACCAGAGGTTTCAGCTCTTAAAAGTATAATGTCTCCTATTGACCACAAAATGTTTGATAACTGTTTATGTATGACTTTGGGTTCAAGGAATAAATATTTAAAGTACATTTCACGTTTAAAGCATAACATTTTAAGTTATAACAATAAAGTAAAAAGAAAAAGTACAACATTTACTGTAATATTTGAACTTTTATTTGTCATTATTTACAACATTGGGTTGAAATAATATAGCATCATTTGTGCAGTAAAAGAAAGCCTGATAATATTAAAAATTACAGTATAGAAGAGCTCAATTAACAGCTTAAAAATATTATGTACATTATATCAAGTGTCTACAGAATTGTTTGTGCAGTCTTCTTGACAGCTACATAATGGACTGCAATGAACTGCGGCTTGATAGCACTTGCATCTGTCTTTGTATGACACCAAGCAGAACAATTAAGTAGCAAAGAACAGCTATGGCTGGCATCAGGCAGATTCGTCCAGTATGGTGCCCATATATTGGTTCTGGTATTCCTTTACCAACACCAATCACTAGGATAAAGGACTTCTGGTACTTTGTACAGCGGGACCTTCCATATAAATGTATCAGTGAGTAGTGCCCACTTTGCATTCTGAAGCAAAGCATGCTGTGATGGCTGTATTGATCCCAGACACTTCAATCCTTGGGTAAACATCAAATTCCTTGTTTAATTGACAGATAGTGAACCACCACTTTTGTTGTGCAGAAAAATTGTAAAGTGTTAAATTTGGTGCATGTGCTGTGACTCTATTGTGAAGCTGATTTGATTATTTGTCACACTAATGAAGGTGTCAGTTACTTCGGGATAAGCAGCCCAAATACTACTTCCAGGCTGTCTTCTTATCTATTCCGTACAGCGGAGACGTCCCATCACATCCCTTGAAAGCATGGAAGAACAGTAAGGCTTCATAGTGTTGAGGTCCCAAGTGTTGACAGATGTGATGGATGGGGATCTCTCTGAATGTTTTCCTAGACACAAACCCGAGCCATATTTCTGACATATTCAATTTGTTGAAGTGATATATTCTCTGAACCCCCAAATCTGTGTCCACTGCCCTAAGGTATGCCTTGCCATGGCCCTGCTCAGCAACGTGTTGTACGTGGAGCAACTTCTAGTGTCATCTTCATCATGCTGACATGGAGACAAGGTTGATACGTCAGTAGGTTTGTTGCCAAGCACCTGGTCAGCCTTTGTGTTGAACAGCTGATAGTAAGCACCACTTGTCATTTGTGCCAATTGCTCGCTGAGCAGTTGAAACAGCCAATCTTTGTTGTGATAGTTCGTTTAGAACTTGTGTCATTCAGATTTCTTAGGTATAGGTTTTTTGGTGTCAGTCTAGCCCGGTGCCCAGCAGTGTAACTTCTCTTGACTCTTGTTTGTGCTTTGAGACTGGTGTCATGATATCTGTCCCAGATTGCATCCACACTCATGGTGCTACATGTTATCAGACTTTCTATATATGGCAACAGTTGCATTTTTATGTATTCTTAGAAGATAGTGACATGTTGTGGTTTGATAATATGGATGACTGCTGCTATGTTCAGCATTATTACTGAGGTCTCCTTGGCCTCGTGAGAGCATCCAGGATTAGGCATACCAGGAGTAAAGATGATTTAGTTCCTGATATAATTTTTCCTGGTGTTATAATGATGGAGGCTTGCGTTGGTTCTCATGTTTGAAGAAGTCATCTATGTCAGCATGTGGACGTGCTTGTATGCATAGAAACCACTTAGTGATGAGGGCTATGTTTGCTTTGGCAGTTCCAAACTTATTTGACACATTGTTAAGATTAACAGGTGGTATGTTGCTAAAAGCGTTGAGGTTAATACTTGGAATGACATCCGATATTGCTTGTGTAGCGTTTTTTTCTCTAACAAAGTCCGCAAACATCTTTTCCCCAAGTGTCTTGACATTCCTGAAAAATTTGGTAATTTCAGGATCCATAACCTAACCAGTAATCAATGTCACAAGATCAGTGCTTGTATTTTTTTAATTCATTGACAATTGTTTCCTCGTGTACAACTTGAAGGTGCTTGAGGTACTGCAAATACTTTTTCTGTTCAGTAGCTGAAGACTCTGAATGCTCTATAAGCATCCGTTCTGAAGAGTACAATGAACCATTTTTTAAATCGTATGTTACCTTCAACACCTCTGGTTAGGAAAGTTCATTAAGATCCTTCTCTTCTTTCTGACCATTTTTCGCTCGAAAGTGCTTTGCAGTGAATTTGTTCTGATTGGACGGGCTTCGGAATTAAGCTTCGTATAGCATGATCTGTGATAATGGATATCTGTTGCCAGTGCGTCTTCTGCACTGACTGCGGTATTGAGGTATGAATCAAGTATCCAGTTATATTCTATTGACCACTGTAACAAATTGTTGCCACAGACAGCATTTCTAGCACGATATATTTGTTCATGACCAGTTTCCTCGTACTTTTCACAGTAGACACACTGGGGTTCTTGACGACCGAGGGCTGCTTTGAAACATCTTTATTAGACTAACGGTAGCTCTTTCTGTCACCCCATCAGCTGCTTCTCTTTTCTTCAGATGTCGTTGTAGCATACTTGAGAGAAAAAGTGACCTACATGCAATATGGCTTTTATTTTTCCTTAATGTTTTCGCAATCCCTGAGCCATATCGCCTAAACATTCCGAGTTTACATCCACCGGTGAAGGCACACCACTGTTGACAAAATTCCTAAGATCTGCTTCTAGAGAATCTTATGCTTCATGATAACACTATTTGATGTACAGGTGTTGCAAGTCTTTTCCACATTCTTGCTGGCATAAACAACACAATGTCCAGTTAGTTGTTACTCGGCTCATCATACTATTTTCGAAACTAATATTGATAAAAGTACTCGTTACAATTCTTGGAAGTCATGGTTCAGCACATAAACAGAAAAAAATACAAATACACACAAACATACACACACACTTTTACACATACACGTGTATTGCAGTTTGCATGTACAGAATCACTGATCATTCATTGTGCTATATTACTACATACATTTATGTTATAAACACATATGCTAACTACTCGAGTTCTCAATTTAACACAATACCCCAAAATGACTTTAAAATTAATTCCTTGCATTCAGAATCCTATAAAAAGAAGTGTTGCACAACATTTTGTGGCTAATAGAAGACATGGCATAGTAATAAATGAAATCTGCAGCGGCCATATTGGAATTACGCAAACCAGGCCTTCAGAGGTCACCCACAGCTTGTTTGCGGTTAATTTCTTAAACTTTATGCCTGTATTCACCACTGTACCAAATTTCAAAGACTTGGCACGAAGTGCACGATCCTTGTCAATTATTAGCAATTGCCACCCAGCCATAACAGAAGACGTCCATTCTTCCGGTAAATGATTGACCGAGAATATCATGGGTTCTTCCTTCACGTATCACTTTAACATATATCCTTTAAATTGACTAGCTTTTCGTTACGTGAACGTGACCGCAAGTAAAGAGTGATCAAATGTATTTTCCAAGGTGTTTCCTACTTACGGGAAAGTAAAAGCGTCAGGTGATAAAAGTCACGGCAATCCTGGCCTTAGTCAAATACGGTAGGGAAGTATACAGAGCACAGTCAATTAAATAAAATTGCTAAATATTTTGAAAAGATTAAAGCCTAAGTGTTTTCATATAATAATATTCTTGTAATGCCTAACACCTCAACCCATGCCATTCTGTCGTTAGCGTATGAAGATTTAAGAAATTCTGTCCACATAGGCTACAGACACGTGATCCAGCCATTATTTCACTCAGTTTCTTTAAGAGTCCAGATTTCTCATAGACACGTCATATAATCGCTTCTGAGAAATCTAATTGACCTTTCACTAAGCGACGTGGCAAATTTTCTAGCACGACCTTTTTTTTCTGCATGCGAGGCCAACTTTTTTCCCTCGGTCTGCAAGGGTGAAACATACAGCTGCGCTATCTTAAAACAACTTTGAAAAAGAAATTACTGCATTAACAATATTTTTAATGAATTTTCATTGACATTTGCCATAGAAAAAACGTTATGAATAAAGGGAAAATGTTGGTGTGTTGCTAATAACATGAATGAGTGTATACTTTGAGTTTATGTAAATTTAATTTAATTCCTCCAGAGATAATACCTTACTACGAATTCATTTCAATGTTTAAGATTCGGTATATAATCATAAGTTTAGGTTTGAAAGGTCAGCCGAACGAAGTTCACATGCGTACGAAAAGTGAACCTGTCGAGCTAATAATTGGAATGCGTTTAACCAAGCCTGCACAGAGTATGATCGAACATTCTGGTTGCACGAGTCGGTAAAATAATATGGCAGATCAGTTATTTTATTGCAAGTTAATTTTCTCTCTCAGTAATTTCTACGTTTTTCGTGAACGGCATTGAAAAAGCTGTGCTGCCATCTCGGGAAAATTTTCGCAAGACCCCGCCCACCGCTAGAATTATCGGCCAATCACGGGTGCCTTGAACTCGCCTACTGGCTAATAACGTTGCCACAGGCAATGGGACGGCCAAAACACAACAGATGCAAGGATTTAGTTGCAAGTTGCAAGCTATTGATTGCAATTTTTTACTTATTTTATGCTAACCGTGTCATGTACACAATGCAGCATTACTTACGTAAACAGTATTTTTGTCGTAAATAGCAGACTATTAGGTTTCTTCTTGAAGCTTAAACCATGCAGTACGCCTTGATTTATCAGAAGCGCTAAAGTTAAGATATTATTAGGAGTAAACTGCATTTTATTGCTTCGCAAACCAACTACTATCCACATTTGTACTCTTCGAAGTTCCAGTCATACTCGTTATTACCGCATAAACTACTTCACTTACCACAATTTCACAATCTGAACGTATGTTCCTGTAGTTTGTGTGTTACATACAATAAAATATACAGTATCATGACGTCACAGGGTCATCAACATGGCGGTTCACGTTTTTGCCGCGCAAAACAGACTGCTCTTTGTATTTAAGTTTTTCTCGAGTTACACAAACGCCAAGAAAGAAATTACGGTACCGTTGTTCATTAAATTAAACGCACTTTTAAATAAAAACATGATAAAAATATTAATTATTCCCTATTGCACCCATCTTCAAAATATATACACATGGTTAAACGAAATGCACAGAATTCAAGTCCGATTGGAATGTAGTATAGGCTACATGTACCAATTTGGTGAAGTTCTGGAAAATATTTTATAAGATATGTGATGCTATGCTAAGAATTAAAAAATAAATGTTCGCCATTTAAACAAAATATGAAGACAGTATGAACGAAACATACAATATTCAAGTCAACATTGTATGTAGTATATGTGTACCTACTTAGTTTGGTGTTCTGAAAAATATTTCCTAAGATATGCGATACTATGTTTAAAATATAAAAATCGCCGCCATTTTGTAAATATGAAGGGATGGTATAAACGAAACATACAAAAGTCAAGTCAGATTTCAAAGTACCATATATGTAACAAAGTTTGATGAAGATTGGTCCACTGGTTAAAAAAAAATTAGGGACACAGAAACAGACACACACACAGACACACACACACGCACACACAGACAGAAAGGTGATCTCATAAGCCTCTTTTTATTTCGGAAATTAGGCTAAAAATAATATTTCTGTGTTCACTCTTAACGAAGGATTTTGTACAAAATCCAACAATCCTAATCCTAACTAATATTATAAATGCGAAAGTAACTCTGTCTGTATGTCTGTCTCGCTTTCACGCCAAAACTACTGAACCGATTTAAATGAAATTTGGTATACAGATAGTCTAGGGCCTGAGGAAGGACATAGGCTACTTTTTAATGCGAAAAAAGTATTGTAAGGGTTTAAAGGGGGGATGAAAAGTTGTATGGAACTATCGTCATTGTTGATTCGATATAAATAAATATGACATTCGAAGTTTGTAAATGTTTCACCCGCAAGGGTGTAAAATAATAATAATAGTTCATGGTCAATAGTAAAATATAGTTTAAACTGAGAGTTAGCGTTAGCGTAAGTGAACCTGGTGTGTGTGTGTATACGTGTGTGTGTATATATATATATAGTGTATATATATATATATATATATATATATATATATATATCAGGGAGAGATACTTAAAGTTGCAGGAGTACATTTAGAGAAAACATTGTGAAATAATTACCCAAAGACACTATTCCACGCGGACGAAGTCGCAGGCACAGCTAGTATAATATAACTTCTGCGATTAATTTATACGTGTTTGTAAAATTTCTAAAAAAAAAAAAAAAAAAAAAAATGTGGTTATTATAACTACCGTAATTCAACGAGTACACAGTTTTTTATAAGAACGTCTTTAGAATACAAAGATTGGCATTACATTTTAAGGGCATAAAATATTAAGTGTGTACAACGGGCACGAAATCAAATAATTGATTCTTAGACTATTATTTTAATACTAATAAACTACCATTCTTAAAACACTGAGTAAATAATTGCACACTGAGTAAATAAGTGCACAATCTCCTTTACAAGTGACTGACATTGTTGTACTCAAATGCGATCACTTAATTAATTTTCCAAAATAAGTGCTAATGATCAACTTGTTTCGAGTGAGTGGGATAGAATAAAATTTACTGCTTGCGTAAATGATTAATACATAAAATGTTCATGTTCAAATAGACATGCGAATAGAGTATCGCACTTATTAAATGATCTACAGAATATTTTGTTTCAATAGTTTAAATGAATCCGTGACTTTAGTAATACAGTTTCATATACTTTTTTGAATTACCAGCCTCATCTGCATACCTTCTAGTTCTGGCCATTGAGCAAAATACATGAACACATTCCTGTAGAACCTGATTGTGAAACTGAAGTTTGCTAACCGGATGTGCACAATAATGCATTGGGAACGAAATTAATTGCTATACATAAACTATTTTTTATATATTGTGTTTCTGGCTCTCACTATGGGTAAATATCTGAAGGAAAGACGAGCTGAGGAGAAGGCAAGACTCAGGAATGCAGCTGGGAGTGGGGACAAGCTTAGGGCTACGTGGCCACAACCACCACCCTGCCGTTCTGCCTTGCCTTTTCCTCAGCTCCATACTTATACTTATGGTTCACTTGAGTGTTTCCTAAATTGTATTTCTTAATTTACAGATCCTTATTAAATAGCTGATTGTGGGAACATTCCCATTGCAAATGAACTCACGTTCCTACGTCTGAGACAATTTTAGAACAACAATTTTAAGAAAAAGTGGTAATTGCCTTATCAATAAATTATTAATTTTTTGCAAACTTTTTGTTATATTAATTCATTCATTCTTTCGAACCCTTTTTCCGGGGACTTGTGAACTGCCAGTCTCCCTCCAAATGACGTCAGCAGACTGTGAATAGCGCATAAGCTAATACCCTTAGACGCCATTACATGGTGCGCTCAAGGCAGATAAAGAATCTGGTATAAGTGCATGGAACGTTCGGAGTCAATCCAAGTCATTGTTGAGCTGACAGTGTTAAGAATGATCTGATGTTCGGAGTCTGTTTAGTGCCTTCTAAATAATCCAGTTCTCCTTGTGACCACTTGGAAGGCTTTCTCTTGGCTTCAGCTAATTGAAAAGTTGGTGGTTGGTGGTTTCGAGTGTCCGATTAACAATGCAAACCGCTACGGTCTGGAAAAATTTAATGTCAATATTTTTGGGGTAACAAGTCTCGCATTTTGAGGAACAAACATGTTATATGGTAATTGGTATGAAAATGCACAATTACTGTACTGCAGGTTTCATGATTTACTGTGCAAGGTAAATGGATCATGTCACTGTGGAATGCTACATCAGACAATGCCCACTATCCAATTACATACGACTGGTCTGGTGTGTTGTTGCCAATAATAGCTGCAATTTCATGCCATAGTTACACGATCCCTCCCGCAAGCTATGCAGTTATGCATCATGAACTGTGAACTGTAGTGCTGATAACGTGTATTTTGGAACCTATGTTCACATAATTTTCTTTGTTCCTCTAGAGGTGAGGAATGATTCCTCCAAGATATCGATACGCAATTTTGCAGCTTCCTGTATAGAGCCCACAGTGGTCGAGCGAGCAGTGATTGTTTGGCGCTTAGCATGTGCGGCGGAGAATAGTAGCGAGCAGCTGATCTTGTCAAGAAGACGGCGACAAGGAGGGGCACGAGAGAAGCAGCACAGCGATTAGAGTATGGCGTTGGTACATCGATTAGGAATGTGTGGTGCCGGGAAAGATGGAGAGAGTGTACACGGTACATTTGTTTGTGAGGGACGAACGAGAAGGTTATACTGGCAAGGGGTGAGAGTATTTACGGCCCTTTTACAACGAGGGGGACGGGAAGAGAGATGAAGGGACTGCACAACATCAATACCCGAGACGGGATTTGAACCCAAGACCACTTGAACCGTAGACCGGCACCTAAGTGATAACAGGCGATTACTGTAATTAATTAGAAGGTTCGAGAACGGGATGTATCGAATGTTAAAAGTGACCTATGCAATTGTAAAACAGAAATTTGTGAGAAAGTCGTCTTAATTAACTGGTGTTGTAGTGTAATTATCATTCGTAAATATTAACCGATTGGACTGCGAATTGTAGGCGGACAAGTGTAATGTGTTTAAATGTAAGTAATTATACCAAGATTTTTAGATCAACTAGGAAGTTAATTTAGCTGTATGATTTACTGTATTGAGTTCTTCTGCCTTATCTAGCCTGGCTGAGTTCAGGGTTAAATCTAAATCTTGGAAGATTACTAAATATTATTGTTTTAGGCAAACATAAAGTAATTTTACACACGCTACAAAAATACTTTTTTTGCACCTGTTATGGTTTTAAAAAGTTTTTCTTCGATTCCAGCATGGAATAACCCTTAACACAAGCAGAAACTTGAAGGCTTGTCCAAATAACTTACGAGGCCATTTCAGAATGAATTCTGAACAATGGCCGCAATTGTTACACTGCTCCTTGCAGTAAGACGCTCCCGGGCATGCCCGGGCAGTTAGAAACTGGGTGACTGCCGGCAGCGCACGACGACGCCACAGTGCAGAATGAAAAGCTTTGTCACGTTCTGTAAAGAGTCTTTCTTCCTGCCAATTAACCACAAAGAACTCACTGTTCTGCACCATACCCAGCCTCTCACATCCGACTGTTCGTTAAAGTGACAACCGTAGATAGCCTACTTCCAAATGGCTTAATCGCTGTGTTCAGTGAGGCCGTCTAGTATTAATTGGTTTAATTAGAGTCACGGTTACTGAAAATTCCTCTGTTTCTGGTACATTAGCCTTAAGTGTATTATGCAACTTAGGGTCGGTTCCACAATATCTTATTTTGTTCGGATTATCATTTGATTAAATTCTAAGTGATGTTTAGTAGTGTGTTGTGTTTCTCGAGATATAGTTAACTTAAAACTGCTGTTGATCTAGTGGTAACCAATCGTTAAGTTAAACACAAAAAGAAGTTCCGGTAACTGAGTTAATCAGAACCTTTAACAAATATGGCAGGTTGTGTTTTTAAGCAATAAACCTAGCCCCTGCGATAAAAACATGAATTTAGTGTTACAGAATCATAAAATTTAACTTAATGTGAAATTATACTAGGGAAGTCTTAGTTTCTTTCATTTTTACTGGATAATAGTTTCATTTGAAATGAATGTATCACTGCAAACACAGAAGTTGTTTCACAACTAAGGTTATGGCAGATTTAATTTTGTAAAGGTAATAGTTGCAAACAAAACTCGATATTGGTATTCCCAAACCGAAAAATGTCTTGCCTATAGATGACAATTTTTGTAGAGATATTTTATCCACACAAAAAATATTAACTTACTTACTATTACGAGAAACGTGTTTCGTGTTTTAACATTGTAGATTAGACTATTTACCGTATAAAATATATGTTGCTAATCTTTTCTGTTTTTGTTTTAAATGTTGAGAGGAAGAGGTTAGTTTTGGTTAGTTTACACAGAAGGCACACTTACTTTTAGTAAACAGACGTGAAAAATGCAT
Source organism: Medauroidea extradentata (assembly GCA_003012365.1). NCBI lineage: Eukaryota > Metazoa > Arthropoda > Insecta > Phasmatodea > Phasmatidae > Medauroidea > Medauroidea extradentata. The sequence goes on along the minus strand of PNEQ01087488.1, from coordinate 74,314 downwards.
CGATTTTTTGCTAGAACATAAAACAAAATTAAACATAGTACAACTTACATTTAAACTGCATTTACTCGACGATTCACATATGACAACAAAGAACAGTAATTTTCAAAGCCTCACAATTTGAAACAAAGATTGTTTTTACTGAAAATAAATCTTCGATTAATATTTGACTTTGTTCATGAGAGGTTATGCACGCCGAATATAAAAATAACACGAACATAGAGAAAGTTTCTTGCAGTAATTTTACACGACTATATTCGCAAATGTTAAAGCGAAACTTGGCAAAGCCGAGTGCGTGGTAGATAATTAAACGCTGAAAATATAAATTAATTTCTACGCTTTTTTCGAAGCCAATATGGATAAAATACTCAATGATAATCTTAAGATAATGGTATTCACCAACTTTATTAGTAAATATGTATCCAAAATTACTAATTAGTTACGCGTGATCTCTTGCGCTGCAGTTAAATGCACGAGGTTACGGAGTCACAGATTGCGCCTCAGAAGTTAGTAACACTGGAAACAACATTGTTTAAAACGTTGGATAAAACTGTTGTCTAGGGTTGCTATTGTTTAACTTTCGCAAATTGGCTTCAAGAAAACTACTGTACAATTATATATTAATGCTTTTAGCGATGAATTATGTACCACGCCCTCTTAACGGTGAAAAAAAAAAAAAATTGAAGTTTCACTGCAAGCCTTCTTACTTTCGTCCACGTTTATTACGAATTTTGACTTTTTTGTACAAATCTGTTGAAGGCCGCAACTGTCTTCCAATATTCCTCTTTCTATCTCCACGTTACTGCGTCGGTTTTTAACATTCCACAATATGAAAATATTTTTCAACTAGGGTAATTAGAAGTTAGATTTCAGAGGTAACAAATCTACCGAGACGTGCACTTTTAACTTCTTTCGTCCATTGTTTAGTAGCTAATGTTAACAGCGACTTAAAAATAACTATTCAATGCCCAATCACAACGCGAAACGTCACTGCATGGTTGCTAAATTTACATCAAACCAGCACCACGGTTGTAAAAGTTCAGGTCTGAACGCTCGCTTATCTACCAATGTATTTTGCTTACACCCCTTGCTGTTTGGCTGCAGTTCATCAAGTTACCGAGAGTGTTGAGCGTCTTTGGCGCGGCAGTCAGGGCGGTCGGACTCAAACTCCGCCCACTTTTTTCCAGAGTCTACATTACAAAGTAAATAAAGATTGCTGGAGCTATGCTTCAGGATTGTGAGAGAAGGAAGTATATCATAAATTGATAAAAATAACACGTTTCGATAAATTGTTAATCTTTATAATGTAAACGCTGGAGAAAAGTGGGAGGGAAGTGGGCGGAGTTTGAGCCCGACCGCCTTGATTGCAGCGCCAAAGACGCGCAACACTCTCGTTAACTTAGTGAACTGCAGCCAAACAAAATGGGGGTGAAGTTTCCAGGCGAGTGTCCAGATCTGTTCTTCTACGGCCGTGACCAGCACTTAGCTAATTATAACTTAAATGGGTTAAGTGGTTCCAGAAACGCTATTGTTTTAACCCGTAGTTAAAAGTTTAGTTTATAATTATTATATGGTCAGGTAACCAACATTTTAAACAGACATTGTGAAACCGGCCATTATTCGCTTATGTTTTTGATACACCAAGACTTTGCGATCTCCAAAACAATGGCCCGATTCCATTTCGCAGTTTACCGTTGACGTAGGTGTTTAGCCGAAATGCTATCATACTGTTAAGCGTTGGTGACAATACGCATTATTACTAATAATAAGCAACAACCATTTACAAAAAACTCAAATTTAAGAGAAACGGGCCCCAAATCACCAACGTCTAATCAAACACCTAATTTTAAATATCCTAAAACTGAAAACCATATTAGTTTGTAAGGATTCTATTACATTGTATTGAATAACCATGAACTTTCTGTGTATCTGTGGCAATCTGTCAGATTTGAATATTTTCGTCCGACGAATCATTTATGCTTAAGTGAACTAATCATATTCAATTAACTGCAGTACTATAATAGGCATACATAACTGACGTAAGAACATTTTTAAGATACATTAGTCATATTCTGTAATAAGAGCGGAATTTTACAAACAAATTCGTTTTCGTAAAATCTCAAAGTGCGTTACTATTTTTGAAAATGTTTTTCTAATTATACGATGTAAAGTAGACTCTTAATTGTCCGTGTGTGGATTATCCAATTTGCGGATTATTCGCGCAAAATATTTTACTTTAAACATTTTTTTTTAAATATTGGTTATGTATATATATACATATATATATACATATATGTATATATATAATACACACACACACACTGTGTTTACTCGCATAATGTTAACCAACGTGTTAAGCCCGCAACCGTTTTTAAAAGGCTTGAAGAAGATTTAACTCTTTTCCAGTGGGCAAATAAATTAGTTCCACGCATGAATGGATTAACGGGATGTTTCCATATGTTTCACCTGAATGGGTTAACGAGATTTTTATCTTTGATAAATAAGATATCCGTGATTTCTTTATATTTATTTTTTTGTTAATAAGTGTATACCACCGAATCATTAATACGAATAAACGTGAGTCTACTGCATTAAATTGCTGCCTTATTGCAGAAATGAATGTTGCCATTTTTCTTTCTAATGAGATCTAAGAAAGGTTAAAAATGGATTATCCGCAAATTTTTATTATCCGAGGGATCGGCTCCCTCCATTAGTGCGGATAAGTGGGAGTAGACTGTATATGAAAATCGTAGACCTATTACTTTTCAACACTTAAATACCTCCGTATTTAACCCAATTACCTCATACACAACACGCCAGTATTAATGATAACAATCTAATTAATAAGGTAAAAATCTTTAAAAACATGTATTATTATAGAACGTTTGAACATATTAACTATAAACCTCTTTTTAACTCACAATGTCAATTCATTACGGTTTCGTAAAGTCGTGTCACTTTGTACCCCTCCACGTCCCATGAATAAGTTTTCTAATAATGTTATTTGAATATTCCATGAGCCATTGTCTCTAAAGTATTGTTTGTTATTAAAGCTGTTCATGGTGAATTCTTTATCAGTTTAAGAAGCACCTTTACACAAAACAAAAATATAGGTGGTGCAAAGGTGCCTCATAATTTAGCTACGTAATCCCTATTTTCGTTTTATCAAATAAGAAGTATAAAGATACACTAAATGAAATAATGCAATTATAAATAAATGTATAGTGGCAAACCTGTAGCAGCAATTTAGTTTGAAACATCAACAGTTATTACACGGAGTTACCCAGGATGAGGCAATATGAAGTTCTGTGTGCGGTGCTAACGACAAATGAACCTGTTCTGCATGTTAGCTGAAAGTTTTAGCCCATTTCGACGGGATTCGTGGGACTTACTTCTCTGATCTTCTTCTCCCCCTCCCCGCAGCATCAACTCCTGCCACGCCGCGCGGTATTGTTCCGTCTCTGCCGCCGGCTAATTGTGATTCACAGAGCCATTTGACTCGTCCAACTTCCCGCGACTTACAACTTGGGGCGGTAACTGTTTCCAGAGAGAGTTACAAGTGTAACCGCGAGCTTGGATACAGGTTCCTGAAAGTTTACTGCCTGCTAAAGATCAACAATATATTTTCTGTTCTTTTTTAATTAACGTGCTGTTATCTGCGAAGGACTGTGCGCCGTGAAACGGTTGCAAAATATTTTTTTTCCTCTCAACAGACGAAACTGATTTATTGTATTTTAATTATTATTTAAAGCCTACCACGTGAACTCAAGCATTAAAATTCACGGTCTATAAATAGAGACCGGAAATTTTTTCACTGACCTGTACTCTAGCCTCAAATAGTATATGTTTATTCAAGCAGACACCAGCTGCTAATTGGCTGCGCACTGACACAGTGATACCACATATTACGCAGCTTGTATTTGGTACTTCTTTTTATTAGTTGCTCAGCGTCCTCCAAGACGTGTCAAATCAAAGGTCCAATTGCGAAAGGAACATGAACTTACTATTGCTTGATTTCTAACTCGTAACATAAATAAAACACTAATTTTTTTAGGTCTATCAATAAATTAATCCCTATTCTTATATTCCAGTTTACGTAACTTCAGTGTGAGTGAGTGAGAGATTTTGGTCAGTGTTTAACATCGAGGTCTTCAGCGCTGGTGAGTATGGTGCAGCACCGGAATTAATGGGCGGGGGAAACAGGAGATCAACGAGAAAACCCGCCGATCAGCGGCATCGTCCGGCACGATTCCCACGTGCGAAAATCCGGGGACCGACTCTGAAAGGAATCGAACCCGGATCGCCTTCGTGGAAGGCGAATGGTCTGACTATTCGGCCACCGCGGCCCCACACGTAACTTCAGTAAACGATCATTACTGAAAATTCGATTTACTACCTATTGTAGGTACTGCTAGTGTTAATGTACACTACATCGAGTATAATAAGCTGCCTTATTTATAAGTTGAATTGAATTATATATGTAAGCATAGTGAATTATCTGACACAGCTATTCATTAGCGTATGTGTAGTGGTGTACAGACAGTACAAAGTATGTCTCCTTGCAATTGTTTCCTCCCACCCGCTCAGAAACAATCCACACACACATCCTTCACTCAAAATTGAATTTTAAAGATGTAACGATATTTTAATGTTGTAAATATCCCCCTTATTTCTTTATCAGTAGAGATTAACGCGATTTAGTTAAAATTACTTACGCAACTATACGATTTCTAGCCCACCTGAAACTAAATTATGTAAGTTTTATGTCTAATCGAAGTGTTCATAAACTCCGAAATTTATTTATTTTTTTTAATTTGCATTTACCAAATATATTCTTTCAAAACCGTTTACATTTGAAATACAAAGGATGTCCAAAAACAATCGCGTAACTAGCACACAGCGCGAATCCTGGGCTAAATTGTAGAAGGAAATGTTAGTGCCAATATGTTATACGATGACGTTTTCGACGCGCAACGTGGCAACATAGCACTGCAGTGCTCTCTCTCTCTCTCTCTCTCTATATATATATATATATATATATATATATATATATATATATATATATCTTATAACTACTGTTCTGACCTGCATATTATGTGTGTAGGTAAAAATGTTGAGCAGTACAAACAGGATTCTACGCTTACTTGGCGTAACATATGTTAAATAATACCTGGACGTGGAGCACAAGGGGGGACTTTCTCCGTACAGTGTTGCCACACAGTACACGTAAAATGTCGTCAAAAAAATGTCGCCATTAACATTTTTTTTTGTATCCAACCTAACTCAGGATTCGCGTAGTGTGTTTATAATACGGTTGGAGGTTGTAAATGACTTCGAAAACTCTTATAGTGCATACATAAAGCCATTTAGAACAAGTCAGTATTAGTAATTACGATAGTACTTAACGGTAGTATCCTTTTTATGGTACTCTTTGAATGAAAGCATGTTACCTCGGCAACGGACGTTAGAATTTATGGCTGCCTAACACCGTAAGCTTCAGAAGGTAAATACATTAGTCGTGTGTATATGAAAGTTCGCAAATATCGTTTAAATGATTCGTGCTTTATAATAATGAATTTTGGGCGATTACATGGTTTATAATAATTAAGAGTGGAGTGGTAGATAAAAACCTTTCATTCGGTGCACACTTTATTAAAGCTTGCCTCGACAATTTTCATAAGTAACGTATTTACACTAAACGATAGTTGAAAAACTAGCTACTCAAACGCAACGAAAAGAGTTTAGACACGTTTAATTTTTTTTTTTACATAGCAGCAGATGTTTAATTCGTATCTATATTTCTATTAACTAGACAGTTTCCTGATGTTAAATTTTTGCTTTGGTGGATAACCACCGGAAACAAGCTTACTAAGTTGCCACTTTTTTTTTATCCAAACAAACGGTCTTGTAAGAGGTTAATTTACTTCTTAAACACTATAAATAAACACAGGTAGGTTTACTTCTCCCAAAATATTAACGTTACAAGATACATAAAGTTTACTGCATTTCAAAAACTACTCCAACAAAAAGAAAGAATCAATGATACCGTCTTATTTTTCCCTCATAGATGAACATTTTTTGGAAATATGGAATCCCGAAGAACTCCAAACTGTGCTTGTTGCCTCCCTGCAACAAAATTTCTAACTCAGAATGAAGTAACATAACATGAGCAGTATTCTAAACCCACATCACCGCACATGTTTTCAAAACTGGATTTAGTCCGAGATTATATAGTTTGCCACATTTATAACATCTTAAACAAGATTCGGAGTAGTATTCAGGCTCTTTGAAGAAAGTACTTCATGATGAATAATGCAAACGTTCCAAAACTTATGTTAAACTTTGCTTCAAACGAGCGCTAGTATTTCTCCAAAATAGTTGTTCTGAGAACGACCGTCTTCTGTACAATCACCAACGTACTAAACTCACCTCAAGTAAACTTAGTCGTAAATATGCTCAGAATATGAAACAAGACCTTAACCTGCAGTTAAGTTTCTTACTATAAAGTCCTAAATTGTACTATTATCTATAAATTTGAAGCCTTAATTAAAATATACTATCATAATCCAAAATAGCATTATCATTTACGAACTTGGTATGCAAAATAATATATATATTCCACTAAATCCCCATAGTGGATGACAAATATTACTATGTCATTCACAGTGACAACAGGTCTCCGAAATGTAAAATTTTTAACATAAATTGATTGATGTTTGTGTTTAATAAAAACATTTTTAAGACGTGATTACTTGATTTTGACCCTGAGCATTATTGCGTCCACAATTACTTTTAGTTATATGCATTACGTTCACTCGCTAGTCATTACTTTAACATTTCTGTTTTGGAAAGATAGGGTTGACTTCCTGAAGCCTTATGGTCTATTTAAATAACACAAACTGAAAATTTTAAGAGCCACATTAAAATTTTTTAACAAACTAATTAATCATTTAAAGGTGCAATTAAAATTACACAAAAATAACAGAATCAATTCAAATGTAACTACAAGAATTCTGCGAATAAAAATGATTGTTGTCCTGGCACGTATTATATTAAATATATGTCAAACAGTTGCGATAGTTTAGTAATTCAACCTATTTAGTAATATTTAATCATTAAAACAACATTATAATTTTTTACTATTATTAAAGTTTATCATTGCAATTCAAATACAGTAAATATTCAGATTAAAAATTATGCAGAACGTACACACTAATGGTTGATCTGCAGTAACTGAGTAATACTTTATCGTGAAAGGAGAAAGTATAAAGTTGAGAAAACAAGACAATCTGAGTTGTTTATTTCACGTTCTGAATTCAACAGATCGGTGGTTTTTTTGTTTGTTTTTTTTTTTTCAGTTTTGAATTCGTCCGAAGGTGTCACCATCTTGAATTCTCTCAGATGAGGCAGACTGTAGCACTGATGAGCGCCAAACAACTTGAGAGAAAGTTTCGTTTGCACAGTATAATTACTAGCGCTTCCCTCGGAAAAGGAAGCAAACAAAGAACACCTCACACAAAAGTTTCCGTCTCAAGAGACGAATCAGAATTTCTGACAAATAACTTTCGAAAATGTTGTCACCAATTGTACACTACAGCAACTGAATCTACATAGTAACGTTACTTTAAAACATAAACAAAAAAGAAACACTTTATAAATTTGCCAGCTGTAGCGTACATGTAAAAATAATAAGCGTTTATCCTGTCCAAATCGTGTATCTCGCTGCTGAAGCAGAGAAGCAGTTCCTTTGTGCTTATCTTCCATTTCAAGTTTGGTGTTTAAGAGTCATTTTCGTTGACTTATTTCACAATAGGAAATAAATATATTAAAACATTTTGTCGAAGTTCAAACCACGATTAATACTAATTCTAGTAATTACAGTTCAGTTCGTAAAATTCCAATATATATATATATATATATATATATACACACACACATCGGTGTGCGTGCTTGATATTATGTGCATACGTGACCATGAATAAAAAGAAATACCGACAGTTGTCCATTTTAAAGAAAATCGCTTCGAAACATAATTTTAAAACAAACTTTTATGAAATTGATTTTTAACTAAATATTAAGAAAACAATTTTTCTTAACGCCAAGATAAAATGTTCCCTAAAGCTGCCTTAAATTTTAAAGATTTACGAAAAATGGTTTCTAATTTTATTTTACAAGTTAATCTTGCTTATATGGCATTTTGTAATAATTGCTTACTATTTAAGCCGGATCGAGCGAGGTGACGCAACGGTAGCACCCGGGAGTTATTTCTGCCGGTATCTTCAAGTCAAGTGTAGGCAGTCTGTTGACTATGTTCACAGATGTCTAAACTGCTTCACCCTACATTTATTATGTAAACTCTCAGTTAAGTTGCATTCGGAATACCCCTATTTCGATCCCATCCCAAGCCAACCTGGTTTCGGTTTTCCATGGTTTCCCGAAATCGCTACAGAATAATGAGTCATTTCAAGAGTTGTGTGACGGACTTTGAAAACAGCCAAGTCCACTTGTGGAAAATAAGTCATTAATCAGAGTATATTAATTATATTTTTTTACGATAGCTGTATAATGGAGTAAGTTACTAATATAATTTTTCTCCCAATTCGAAGGTAAAAAAATTGTTTAATACGCCTCTCAAAATATTGGTCTAATTTCGAGTACGCATATTGCTGTGAAGCATGGACGACTTTAGAATTTGACTAATGATTTTGCGACGGTCCCCTTAATGCAACACAAGCTATTGAGTCGAGGAATGAGAAATAATAACTCAGGCAAATATAGTTAAATCAGTATCGCGTACCGCCACGCCGCTCAGAGGTGGAGAGAGTCGTACTATTGCTGAAATTGATAATATTACGCGACGCTTACGCTTGCCCTTGCAAATATTTAACGTAAGTATTTTAATGAAATGTTTTGACGAAGTGGCCGGATAGGACGCCAACAGCTCCTTCCGCGCTCACCTTTACTTCTCTCCCTCAAATATCGACGACGATTCTCACATCTTAACTTTTGGCGGGAAAAAATCCCCGGAGTAACATAATCCTTGGGCACGCCTTCCAGCCAATGGAAACCCTGGACTACCTAGCTCCGCCCCTCGTGAGCAAAACGTCGCGCTACCCTTGACCGTTGTTTATTTGTTTGTCAAAGCTTAGTTAATACACATTTGTTGACATACCCTTGATTGATTACAAAATATTATTTTTATTGATTAGCTATAACTGTACTGACACCGATAACTATTCAAATAAATAAAAGTAATCCCCACTGCCGGGTTGTTACAGTGGTGCTGTGGCAGAAGAGGTGATGGACGGAAAGAGAGGGGAGGGGGCTGCCGACCGGCCCAGACCTTTTGTGACGGCAGACCACCCCCTCTCCTGACTTCGAGGCATTTGATTTCCATTTACTATTATCTACTAAACTAATCCTAAACTACTTAAATCTAATAATACAGCAAAATTACAATTATTTTCAGTACCAATGTATCACGACGGTTAATTTGATACCCGACACGAGGTATCTACAATCACAAATGCTATTTTCCTCAAATTTACATAATTAAGTATACTGAGATATACAAAAGTTCCACTTTGGCTCGTCACAATTTTTTCTCAACATTGCTTTTTTGAGTCGTGCGAAAATACGTATACACTTGTGAATGCTAAATGAAAGAAGCCATAAATTAATATTAGGACTGTTCAGCTAAAATTTTGAACCCCATTTTTACTGATTCCAGTAGACCAGAGGAAAAAATTCAGGCAGTGATTTATCTTAATCAGCCGAGTGAATAATCAAGAAAAGTGTTAAGTTGATTACGTATGTAATATAAGTTGAATAGTATAGCCTATAAATGAAGAAGAAAATTTATTAGAATTTCATAAAGTAAAAACTGAACGTAGTGTGTAATTTATGATCTTAGTTGATTCTATGTATACTTCGCTTAAACACATAAAAAGGAAATAGAGCAGCTTACAATAGAAATACGCCGTACTGAGCTTAAGATATTTTCCCCCTTTCTTCCGTTTAGGCAATTGTGTCCCTTCTACGACCAGTTACAGCTCTCTGGAAAGTTTCTCGTCTCTTTTTTTATCATCTTTCCTTTATTTCAGCTACCGCAACTAGCCCCCCTTTGCCGCGTTACTGTTATTGCGCGATCTCGAAAGAATCTCACCCCTTCCCTCCCACAAACGTTTGGACCATCACAGTCACGATTTTCCCCCTTTCCTACCGACAATGCCGTCACCCGCCGCGCCAGTTGTGTGCTTCTAGAATGTTTCTTTTATAGTTGGTGGAAATAAAAGCCTGCATGTGCCGGCCGACCAAATCTCTTTGCGCGGGATTGGGTTTATAACGTTTATATGATCTGACAGAGCCACCATAAAAGGACGTAACGTACCGCCAAACTGCTGTTCTCAAGTTTCCCTTCTGGTGGTTGAAGGAATTTAAGCCCGGTGTAAAATTTCCTTCGTTTCTATTTCCAGAACAAGAGTTTTTCCTCAGGGTATTCCAAGTACTGCGTTTCGTTTACCGACACACTGCGGACAGCAAAGTTCCTACTTGTTAATAAGCAACGATGAAGAAAATACTTTAAATTTTTGTTGTATATTTTATGGCGTTAGACTTATGTGGAAAACATACATTGTGGAATAACGCTTGAAAGGTTATTTGTAACAGTTAGATGCAACAAAAAATGTTTGCAAGATTACAGTTACGATCAAAATAGCCCAGCACTTTTACATGTTTTTGATTCGGAATAATACATTTTTTTTTTAAACCTGTCTATTTATCTTAAGTTTTTGAAGAAATACTTTCCGGAATATAACATGTATATTAATTATGTTACCTATATGTTCCCAGTATAGCATTTAATTAATTAATAATCCAAGTTGTAAGAAAGTTCAGCATAATACTTAGCGCGACTCAAGATGCTTGTAGCTGAATTAAGTAATACGGTAATATCCTGTCATGCTTATTAATTATAACGCATAAAATATTTTGCTCATTAAACCAATGTTATCTACCCCTTGACTGCTGGTAAAATAATTTTGTTGTCTATTGAAACAAAATTTCTCAGAAAAACATTTAAGTAAGAGATTCTGAGTTTGTGTAGTTTATTCTCACCTCTCCGCCATCCATTTCCTCTCAATGTGTTTCTCTCTTTTTCTCTACATCTCTGTCGGTTTTTATGAAATTTTCAAATTATATTTGCAATCAACTTTGGCAACATTCAAAACATTCCTTGATGACAAACACCAGAAAAAAAAGTGCTAAATCCGGTTTTGCCAATCATTTGGGGTTATGTTACAGAAAATGCAATTATTGTAACCATGCGGCAAAGTAATTAAATGCAGATAAATTAAAGATTGCTTTTTTTAATTGCGTGTTTGTTTTCACTACATTGTTTCCACTGTTCTTACTCTCAGCTATAAAGAAAGGACGAAAAATAATGACGATAATGGTGATGAACTTCTTGTGTAGCAGATAATGGGTACAGTATATTTTAAACCTAGAATGGCTGTTTAGGTGATTAAAATGACGTTCATTTGTTATTACGGTAGAATAGGGGAACAGCGGGTAATCTCAGGAAGGCAAAGAACTATCGTAGGATTTGAACCTAATCATTATTAAACTTCAATCTTTCGTCGAATCCTCCAAGTAATTAACTACAACCTCTAAGTTTGAAGTTATGTAAATAAGTTAACAGAGCTTGTTTCAGTTCAAATCCGAAAACTTTAAAACATCAAATTAAAAGAAGAAACAGCAAACACGACTCTTATATTCCGCACGGACCTTCCAGAACGATCGATTACAAAATCAGTGAACACGCCATAATTCGAACTAGGACAGGCGACAGTGGCACATGACACAAAAAATGGCGGACGGGAACCGGGAAATTCAACAGCTGACATCAAGTAGAATGGGGCTAGCTAGGCTATGCCAATTTATCGTGGTAGGATATATGGTTACGTGTAACGGTAGGCCAAAAGTTGTTCAGCGAACCAGAAAAAATATGAGGACACGTACTGGCTTAAATTCAGACAGCTATTCTTTTCCAGGAATATCCATTCTGAAATGTATTAAATGCCGCTAAGTAATTTTAACATAGACGAGAAAAAGTGACCAACGAGGTGTCTACGATGTCCGAGAGAAAATAATATAAAAGTTATTCCTTTTTCAAATGTAAGTAAAATAAATTTTTCTCGTAATATTATTTCTACGGAAATTGTGTAAAATATAGCTATTGTATGTACTGTAATCACTTAAAACTTATATTTAAATGTATCATGTTCGTCTTAATTAAAATAAAAAGAAGAAATCCTTTCGCTCACTGACAAGAATTTCATTTGTTGTTAGCAACATTTTTCGACTGTTTGTCGGCAGCACTCATTATGTGTAGTGTATCGAAAAATGTTGTGTAACGGATGACGTTAGACGAGTTTATTTACTCAGGTTTTCGTCAGTATTAACTATTACGCAATTACATAGCAATAAATCACAACAGCAGATGAATACAATACATTTGATATTCCTTAGATATTTACCAAAACTCACCCTCTATCTTTTTCGTATCTTGAGATATATAATGCATAAACTTCCAATAGCAGTGACACTAGATGTGCTACGATGTAGATAGTTATTTGTGAGATTCTTTATTTTCGTGATCGTTTTATTTCTAGTATACGATGTGGTTTCGCAACTGTCTTTAAACAGTTATTTTCTATTTTAACACAAATCAAGTTTTTACGTAAGCATATCTGCATGATTTCAGTGCTACAATTTTTTTTTGATTGAGACATACTTTAATATTATTTATAACAGGTATCGTCTTCAATATTGAAACAATTTTTTGGTAAATTACAAACAACTTCCATGGCTTTGTTGCCATACTTTAAATAGGGCTTCGATAGGCTCTCATTATCATGCTAATAAATAACTCTTGTGTATAAGTATGCGCGTATAGAAAGAATCACACTTTTTAGAATCTATCTTACTATTTATGAATCTACCTTCGTCTTACTATTCTATCATAAATATTCAAATGTATCGGATGGCCGAATTGTAGATAAATTATTGTATCTGAAAATGTAAGAATTATTTACAGCAAAATTATTTACTTAATGAATTTAATTAATTGGTATACATCTTCGTCGACATTTGTCACGTAAAAAGCGAAGAGAATGCGAACTTTCATGTTGTAGGTTACGATGCTTAAAATCAAGTATTTCTGTCAATTTCAATAATTGTCAACAACCGGTCTTTATGTGACTACTAAACGAGTGTAGAGAATACAGTAGCTGGGAGAGATCTTAACAGCCCGTCCCAACTTCTCCTCGTGAGAATGCAGTTTGGACAAATCAGAATGTTTACTCTGCTGGAGCCGTGTCAAGTTACCACAACTCATCACAATTGGGAAATCATCAAGGATCAGCACAGCTTCCATAGCTCTTCACTTCCAATGGTTGTGATACAGGTTTGTACTGCAGGCCCAATTGCACTTGCATCTTTTGGTCTGTTCTGTTTCGTCATAAAAGCTAAGATGGGTAAACACACAAATACATACGTAACTGATTCAACAGTATGAGTAATTAAAACTGTTTTCTTATATATGAGTGTTGGTTTATTTTAAATAAAAGAATTTCCAGCCGAACTACAACTTCTTTCATTTTGCCAGTGAATTGTACCTTTGTAACAACTTCTTCATTTCGAACATTTATTTTTATCTTTTGAGTAGAATCATGCACTACAAAATTGCAGTCATCTGTGATCCCATAAAATCAACGAGACCACAACTTCCTCTGAGAACCTCCGAGATCAAGCTTTCGCGAATAATCTTTCACTGAGCTACAAACTTGCTGGCGATGAAGAACATAGTTTGTGTAAGAAATTTTAAACATTGCAAACAGTTTGCTTTAGACAGTGCTGCCTCTGCAACTTCGTTTTCTTTTGCCTTTGAGCTGGCGGAAATGTAAAAGTGAATCTCTTTTACGATTTTACTAACATTTTATTCAGTTAAACTTTAATGATTTCAACAAACTTCTAAGATATTCTTCTAAATCACGGGAAGTTTGTGTTAATGTTAAACTATGTATGCACCCGTAGAAAAGAGTAGTTAAATTTTAATAAATGACCTCTATATGCTTTTCTACTTATGTATACACATTTAAAAAGTAATAGATTTAAGTAAATTCTCTGTATATACTTTTCATAATGAATACTTTTATTAATAGCCAGCGATAAAATATTTAAGACAGCCGATATCAAGAAACCCACGCTTCTTTCATTAATTTTTTGTGCAATGACTTTAAGGTATACTAAATTGTAGGACATTATATCACTGTTGAACATAATACTGTCCAATGTTTGACTCTCCTTCGCAAACTCTGTGTGTACGTGTGATGTGCATGGGAGTGTGTGTTGCACGTGAATGTGAAGACAACTAATAAGGTAATATTGCGAGAAATTCTACATCAGGAGAGACGCACTGTAGTATTTTGAACAGGAACTACCACATTTTATCGGAGATATAATTTCGTCTTCAGTCCTGACCTCAGTAGTCAGCGTGTATGAAGATGAATTCCATTCGGTTGCCTCAAATTACTCTTAAGAATTTACTTTCGTCTGTGGGCCCAACACTATGTAACGTAGTTAACTGTTATATTATTTTGGATAATGTTATATTACTAACTGTTACTTAAAATTGTAACAATAAGTGAAAGACTAAAAACCATGCTGTTTTCTGGTTCTTCGTCTAATCAGTTTGATACACTACTGTTTCGCGACTTTACTCTCTGATAAATGTTTACTGATAGAGTTGGTGTATAATAATGAGAAATATATTTTTGTAACGTGTGAATGAAAAGTTTTGTTCATAAATCAGAAGATTTGAGTGCCAGTATTTTGTTTTGATTAAATAGAACAGTGAAGATAATAATATTAATCGGTATTATTTCTAAACACATACTTTTTATTTGAACTAGAAGTGATTCAGTGGAGTGGCATGGATGTGTTGCAAGGTAAGCTGTATTTTCGTAACGTCTGTACAAATCCGAGATAGAAGTAGCACCACACTCGTGCCTCGCCACTATCTATAGCCAGCTCATGGATTTGTACAGACATCACAAAGTACAGCTTACCTTGCAACATACCACGCCACGCCAGTGAAGTGCTTTGATAAGAGTTGTTATATGGAAGCGACATTTTTTTAAAATTAAATGAGATTTATTTGCAGTGTTTTATTCATACCATTGCTGATAGGTAGAGACATGCAAATTTCGCGTTTTATTTTGGGAACAAGCTATAATGCCAGTTGCTCTATGTTAGTGATACTGTCGTAATTGGCCCTCGACTCCGAAGACAGTTCCTGGAAGTCGCTGAGCCAACAACAAACACGTAACAAAATGAAGACTCATATCACTGTGTCAGCAAACAGCTAATAAACAGCTGTTGCCTGCTTAAGCACACATATATTCTTGCAGGATAGCCTACTTGTCTGTGAACCCGCGAATTTTTCTGGTCTCAAATCATTACTGTTATCAATATGTTAGTCTTGAGAAATTTTTAAAATACTCTACCGGTGAGTGATGTCATTGTTAAAATAAAAAAAAAATACTTCAAAATTCTGAATTTTACATAGTTGCATACCATTACGTGAAATAATTTCACAACAAAAATGTCTAGAAGTTGTTACTACAATTTATTTAAATCGCGTTATTAAATTGTATTACGGGTTTTCTATTTGCCATTGCGCGTCGCCGTCCCGTATTTTTTTTTATTTTAGAGGATTTATTAAAGTCCTTCGGTTTTATGCACTTTTCAGACTTAGTGAGGGACGGCTTACAAACTAACTAAACCTAATAAAACGGCACAAATATCCATTCCCGTACCAGGATTCGAACCCAAGACCTCTGACCCCATAGACCGGCATGCTACCGACCACGCTATGGAGGTCGGCTCGTCGTCCTTTAAAAATGGGGTGCTGTCACACCATTTAACACAGTTCAATATTACTAAGAAATATACATATATTTGTCTCTGAACTATGCAATGAATCTACGCCAGTACACAATAAATTACTTTTAAATATGTATTATGAGTTTATATCTTTGTTTGACATGCCTATTGTAAATGCCATTGGAAATTTGGTATACAGCCACAAGTGCAATGTAAAAAAAAATAGTTTATAAAAGCAATTGAACTAACTGAAACTTAATAAATGAGAAGCGGTAAGGTATTGTGGCATTCTTGATACGGCACTCAATTGAAAAAGGAAGGCATCGGAGGACATTTAGTCCATAAAATATAATATGAAAAAAGAGGCAGTATTAAAATCACATTAAAATGTTTACGTTATAAATGCCGTCACTAATAAAACAAAGACGCAAAGGGGAGTGGTTAGAAAAATGCAAGTTCATATAAAAGAGTAAAGTAAAGAAATCACGTCGTAGTCTCATGGATGGTCCAAAGAACAAGAGAATCGCAAAAATTTGCTATATTTTTCTTGTGAATAGCAAAGAAGTTATTGGAAAATAAACGGTTTCCTATACTTCTTTTTCTTTCCCAATTTTGAATAATTTCGAGATATTATCTATTTTATGCATAAACAAGTTTTCATGTATAGTTAATATACTTCAGCGTGTACTTATACTAGAACTTTTCATTCATTAATTTTTTTAAGAACAATATTCATACATATTTATATAAGATAAATGTGCGCATTAACATGTTTTTTTTTTTAAGAATAATTAAACCTTTAACTATTTTCTAGTACTAAATTTCAAAACATATGACAGTACACGGACATTTTTGTGGTTTCATAAATAAACACAAAAATTGAAAGAAACGTTTTGTATTAGAATTACTTTTAGATACACGCATTTCATTATTATATAAATGTACCTTTTCTTGGCAGTAAAAACTAAATGGCATCCTTTGCTAACTCTTAATCGTCATCTTTTGGATGAGATGCTGAAAACAACATATTTTAAAAATGGTTTTTGTGAAGGTTCAGTCGTAGCGTAATATATTTTATGACTTAAAAGCTACTGCAACTCAAGTTTTAAATACTATATTCCATGTTGTCTGTAGTACACATTGGTAAAAGGTGCTCTCAACATCCTCTATTTGGTAGTAAAATTATTTAGTTGGCATTCAAAGTTTCGCTATGTAATGTATTTTTTTTAGTAAGGTGTGGGTGTGAAATACATATATAAAACTATAAGAGTAGTAATTGAGAAAGATCAGTGGTGTGGACTAGCATTTCAGCACTGAACAAACAAGCATACAGATGACACAACATTTAAACCAATCTTACCTCAAGTAGGCTGGAAGTGGCAATGCTCTGAAACATGAACACTTCTAGGAGGAAATTCGGTCAAAATAATTTCTACCAAATAAAATACATTATGCATCGAATTGGACAGAAAATTAGTTTAATTTAAAGATTGATTACTGCCAAGAATTAGGTATATATAGAAAGTAATAAATATTTCTTAACGTTCTGTGCCACTTCTGGAGAAAATTAATGTTTATCTGAACAACCAAAACTCAATTAAAAATGAGCCAGTATTAACAACTGAAAGTTAAAAATTACTACAATTAAAGTTACACTAAAATTGTGCTTAGTCTTAGTACTTGATTTACTAAATGTCAATGCCAAAAGGTTCCAAGATGCTAGGTTTAAATTCCACAACTGTTCTAAAACTTCCATGTCGGATATAGCAACCTTAATAGAGCATTTTGATCGAGAATCTTTATCTCTGAGCAATCCCGTGAGTGAATAAATTTTGTGTGCTTAACCTAATCCGAAATAATAAACCAATTGCGGTAGCTATATTAGAGTGAGACTTAGAGCAGATAGTTTTTTTAGCTAGCTCTTAAAGCAGGCATTTTTCCCACTTAGCTGCCGGTCTGGAGAGTAGAACTTGAAACCGAGGATCTTGTCGACTAGCAGAAAAGCTCACTGAAGTCCCGCGTTGTCTTCCCTAACAGGGTCACGACTCTCGTACAAATGGTTAAGTCCATATTCAGCACACACAACTCATACTAGCGGAAGATTAACTATTGAAATTTACGCGGTAGCGCTGTTCTAGGCCCTCTTCATGGTCTTGACCATCTTGCCTCGCGTCTTCACCACGTGGTGACCTGGATTGAGCTTCAAAACTCGTCAAATTATGAAGATTTTAGGCCCCTCGAGCCAGACTTGCAACTATGAGTCTGCTCGCCTAGAAGTTTAGAAGCAAGGTGGGTAAAATTGTGTTCATTCCAGCAACAATCTCTTTCTGGAACAAAAATTTAATTATTGTTCAAAAATCACAAATAGCGTATCAGAATTTTGAATTTGGCGCGTTTTTCATTGTCATAGCTACATTTGTAAACACTCTACAGAGTACAGTACCTATAATATAGACTTGTAGCAACCTGATGTGGATAAAAACTTAAATACGTGGAATCAAGTATAAATAATAGTAAATAATAAACTAAACAAACTGCTTCTTGTTATGTTAAATTACTGTTCTGACTGTTAAAAACACATTAAAATGCGTAAAAATTATATTAAATAGTGGCTCTCACAAACAGTATTTACATTAGTAACTTAAAAAATATATATATTACCTTAAAATAGTGCACGGTATAGCTACAACAGTAAATAATTGGCCCCTACAAACAGTTGTGGCTTATTGGGGCAATATCAATGGGACGAGTATATGCAGAGGTAAACATATCTGAATTTTTTTAAAATAGGATACATTGTATTTCGCACATAAACTGTCACTGCCAACTTCATCCACAGAGTTTATATACACATGACATTTTTGCATGTATTATGACGTATTTAAATTTTTTACTAATAAACAATTATTTCTCAAAGAGCACGCGTATACTCGACTACACATCTTCTGTCGATGAGTCAGTCCGTTACTTTCATAGCCATTAGGGAAAATCTTAATGTTGTGTCCTAAGAGTACAAAATTATTGAAAAGGTCCCCCATATCGTTCGAATTTTATTCATTCAAATTTTAATACAGCATAAAATAATTTTTTTTTTTCGCTTATTGATACTAAAAACGTAATTGTCATATTTTATCCGTAATGTAACACAGTAAGACGTCGTTACTGGTTTTAGCAACAGCTATTGTTACAGTTTGTTAAAATGTATTTGTTTCATATTTATAGAATTTTAGAATAGGTTAATAGTATATTTCATCTCGATGGCACTCTGATAATTTAAGAAAATAGTTATTTTTGGAAATACGTATTTTGTGGTTCTCTACGCTACGCTGGATTAAAATCAAATAACTTGCCTCAATACTATTTGGTAGCTGATATTATATTAGTTTTAAATTTCTTTGTTACTAAGTCGTAATTTTAATTTTTCAGATATAATTCTCTCTATCTTCCATAACTATGACTACCTACGAAAGTTGTAGCCTCCAATTAATATCTTTGGGGAGTTACTGATTTTCAGTACATAGTATTTGCATTATCATTAACAGTTATATAGAGGAATTTGTTGTTCACCAATCAATAAACGGTGTTTACAGCGCAGTTCTGTATACAGCAGAATGGTAGAATTAAGAGCATTCTGTTATAGCCTAGCACCATCAAAACTCACGCTACAGTGAGGGAATAGCGTACTAAACAGTTTACATCGTTCGTGATTGGACGCATTTAACACTTAACGGTTGTGCCTCAACCTGTATTTCACTCGCAATTTTGACAGTTATCGTATCATGGCGTGCTTTTTCATTAGTCGGTTCGGTGAGAAACTTGGTTTTTATTGCCCACATGGGTGCTTCAGAAGTTCGCTCCAATTTCAGATCACTGTCGTTATCATTTTCTGAATGACAAGACAATTTTATTTCCACTTTAATCTGTACACATCATTTTAACACCTAACAGGACTTAAATGCCGGACCCATTTAAATATCGCACCTCGGGACTTTAGATAGGAACTATGGTTTCTTTATCGCATAAAAATTACAACGAATGAAACTTAACACTTGAGTGAATTTTTAAAAATTATGTTAAATTTATTAATAATTGTGAACGGTGGTAATGCATTACATACATGTTTGATCCAGCACAGACGATTTTAAAGCAATTGTTACAGCGAAATTTGATAAACAGTATGAATTTAAATTCTGTTGTCCAACATCGTCTGAAATTTATCCAAGAAACTTCTAAGAAATGCTAATTGTTAACCCATCTTTAAATAATTATGTATTTCAAAACACAAAACGAAGCATGTAATCAAACAGACACCAAATACGTCAGGTAATGACAGACTTATGCTATCTAAATACTAAGTGTGACAAAGATAATTTTTCTGCAATTGTTTTACATTAAATGTATTCTCGCCCTCAAAATGCATATAATAAATACATTTTTGCTTATAATGCCGTTATTAACCTCCGTTCGCGAAAAAAAAAATTATATTTCGTCGCAGCCACAAAATATTTTGCTACTATCCATAAAACCAAATATTTGTTGTTACCACAAACATTCATCGATTACTGCAAAATAGTTTTGTGAGCAATTAAAATAATCTGGCAGGGTGAACTTCGTCCAAAATATTTCTTTCGTTTTATCAAAAACGCATCCCGTGTTGTTGGAGTCAATAAAGCTTATGAAAATAAATACCGAAGTTGTGACCCCGGGAAAGCAGTTGATTTTTAACAAAATATTATTTTGTAAACCGAACGCTACACAAATTCAACAAAAAAATTGAGCCTCTATGCGAGCATAGTACATTCAAGCAGATATCCAATTGTTATTGACTTAAAAATTATCGCTGAACACATTTGTCAAAGTAGTTTAATTTTTTCGATGAGATACCAACTATTAATTTAAATCCTTGCTATTTAGATACCATATAACTGATAATATAATAATCTCCAAAATAAAATAATAGTATAGAATAGATTTGCATTAAAAATCATTTTAGCTAATGCAATATGTTACGTTCCTACAGGCCAAATGTTTCGGCGGTGATGTATCGTTCAGGAATGTCTTATAGACAGTGTATTATTAATTAGAAGAAAAACGTCGCTTTATATTTTTACAGCCGCAAAAACACTCAGTAAGAATAAAAAATACTCTCTTAAAGACATTTTGCCGTAGCTCAAGTGGCCCTTGACGACCTTGCAAGCCAATGCGCAAACCTAATGGCTGAACTTTTGCAACCATCAGCCAGTGTGTTTTTTGTGAGCATCGAGTTGGCACCTACAGGTAAGTTTCGGATTTTTATAGATGTCAAGTATTTAAGAAAAACTGGCTGGGCTGTTGAAAAAGATATACAGTATTATTTGTCTAGGTCTCGGCCTGAATTACATTTTTTAACATCTCTACGGTGACTAACTTCAGGCAACCATGTACAGCCACAAAGCAAAATATTTATCTTAAAAAAAAAAAAAAAAAAAAAAAAAAACTGAAGGAGTTTACAATAAATTACGAAGTTAGCGTGGGTAAGGTCCAATTTTAGTTTGAGGAGTTCAAATAATAACCTGAGTCAAGTTTTTAAGCGTTCAATAGTTCCCGACGGCAGAGTCTTCATCAAGAATTCAGATCATCACCTCTGTCTGAGATATTATATTACCTCTGTTGTTATATTTTTGTCCACAATATAGTTTTTGCATTCAAATCTAAACTCAAGTCCCAGAAAAATTATTATTTTCATATTTTATACATCTTCATTTTTCAACTAAGACCTCAGAGTCGTTACCAAATGTACTGTACTTCCTATTATTACTTGCTTTCTTATACTCTTCTACTTCTTCCTCAAGAATTGCTGTGGTTACGTGGCTTGACAACTCGCCTTCAAAAAATTTCAGACCGCTTCGTCACATTGGATTCCTTGGCACTAAAAGTTTCTATATGTAGGCTCTAGATTATTATTGCACTTTTGTGAAACATAAGACACACATGTTTACTTGTATTTGTTTGATTATTAATTATCAGTTAATATATTTAAAATTTAATGTTTTTTATTTCTTGTATATACCTGAATGCAACTTTATTTATTAGTTGTGTAGCCACTTCGTGTATATTTTTCTATGTGTGGGAGACTAAAATATAATTTTTCTCGGAAATTGGATATTTTTAAAAATATTATTTACTTTCGTCCTCTCTTGTGAAAGATCGTAGAAACTCTATGTCAAGTGTATGGCTACATAAAATATAATTGTCTTGGTTTTTATGTATGCGAGTAACAAAATGTCACCTTTCATATGGACTGAGAAATATACGTATCACATTTTTTTAAATCAGTTAACTCTGTATACATATAAAACTAAGCAGTCTTAATACCATAAATAAATAACAACTTCAATAACAAACCCTCTATACTATTCCACCACAATGTCATTCAGACACTAAAATCATTTCCATCCCACTCACACGAGTAAATTGTCAGACTTTTAATTAAACTTCGATTTTATGCGAAAAGCTTCGCATTCGTCACTAATATTTCCTTTCAAATTGCATTTCATCTTCAAAAATATTTCAATTTTTTCTCTGATCCATCGTCTGGATTTATTACTATCTAGAAATCTATTCTACAACTTGAAATGTATCCAACAATCTGGTCATACAACTAGCAATGTAGATACACATCCAATAATATGGATACATTTCCAATAATCTTGATCAATAACCAACTATCTGGATATATGTCCAACAATATAGATTCATATCCAACTATCAGGATAGTATACATATAGAAACTATATAACTGTATTGATACGATTAATTTAGATATTATTCAACTATCTGGATATTACCTATCTAGATGAAGTCCATATGGATACTATCCAACTATCAGAGTATGTTACATTTGGATACTATGCAACTATTTGTGTACTTGCCATATTAACAAATATTCAACAATCTGGATACTATAAATATGAATACTATCCAACTATTTGGATAATTTCCAAATGGGTAGGACTACCCATCTGGATAGAGATCCAACAATATAGATACTATTTAACTATCTGGATACTATCCTTAGGATATTGTCCAGCTGGATACTATTTAGCTGATTGTTTTGACGATGTGATTTATGACTTAAAAGCTCGAAAAAGTTGTCTTTAATGCTAGCAGTTCGAATTTTTACTTCTTTTTTTTTATGTTACTGTCCATAACGGAAATTTGCTATTACCTGTATACGCATTTAAGATATGTTTTGACTAAAAATCGCACCTGTAAAGACACATAGTACTTAGTTCGACTTCCAGATTAATTTTTATAAACTCTGAACAACCAGCGATTAATTCTGGAGTTTTTCTAAGTAAGGTTTCAAAACATAGATGTTCACATGTAGTGAAAATCTTGCTGCTGTGATTTTCTGGAGAACGTCTAGAATTATGCTGAAGTTAATTTTACATTTTAAATAAAAAATACATGTCTTGCGAATAGTTTCATTTAGACGGCCAACCTGTGTAAAATATATCAACTGTTGAGTTCGGTGGAAGAACCTCTAAAACAAGTTAGAATTTCAACAGGTATTAACTTACTTTTCAGTCGTAGATAGTTCCTGATAGTAGAATATGAATGGTTGAATTTGTTACCAACCTTACACAACTACAATTAACTAGTATACTAAGCAATTAGTATCTCTGTTTCCCCGGTTATTTTGATTGTTTTGCGAATCCCACCCATTCCAAGACATGCGAAATTAGTTATTCGCTACGTAGATGTGTGTTTTTGTGTGACTATGTATATATAATATCTCTGTTTCGCTGAGAAAACATTGTCGAAATTATTCACTACTATTCTCTAGTGCCTTGAAAATATTTTAGTTATCACGACACACGGGAAGACTTAATCACTTGCAGCATCGATAAAGAAGACATTCGTGTGTACAAATTCAAAAAATTATATGTTGTGCGCAATTGCATAATGAAAATGCTACGCATACAGGAATCTAATTGCTCGCGAACATGTAAGGATATAACAAAAAAGTTCAGTATGCAAGATATTATAGTCTGTTTTTATACAGATTGCATGATATTGAGTTAGTTGTATAGTACCCAGATTGATAATATTGAGTTAGTTGGATAGTATCCAAACGGATAGTACTCATATAATTGGATATTATCGCGATGTATATTATCCCGGTGGATATTTTCCAAATGGGTAGTATCCCGACAGTGGTTTATGAATTCAGATAGTGATATATGTGATCAGATAGTGATATATGTGATCAGATAGTGATATATGTGATCAGATAGTGGTACATGTATTAAGATAGTTGGATACACATCCAGTTTATTGGCTGTATGTCCAGATTATTGCATGTGTATCTAGATCACTGGGTATACAGATTGTAAGATGTCTAACTGAAAATTTTGATAATAAAACAGTGCTTTTCAAGGCCAGCACAACACTTTTGATAATATTTCAGGTATTCATACAACAATTGAGACTGTTAGTAACCAACCAGCATCAAAACCCTATTTTTTACTGTTTTAATTGGCAGTGGAGAAGTATCCTGACTGCGTTCCTTATTTCAACAAAACAATAATTCTAAAAATGGTTCACAATAATAAGTGTAAATCAGTAAATAGAATGGTAGTACTTCAGCTAAACATAATTCATACTAACTGTAACATGACAAAAAGTCTCAAGCCCCTAGTCTCTTACGACCGAGCGAACTCACAGATAGTGAATACACTATTCAATCTCGATATGGTTTGAAATCCATCGTACACTGAACCCTTGTTATATTGCTGGAGTTGACTTGGTTCATCGTATCTCTTAAATAGTATTTTAATTGTTTTAATAATTTTTATGTTTTTACGAATTATGGTTTGTTTTGTAGACATACATTGACTATTTTTGCTGTAATGAACATTTTTTAGTTTTCATAGTTTTTGTATAGGGGCATGTCTAAATCAAAATGTGTATAAAACAGTTTTATTCTAGAAGGAATACCAACTGGCCTACCGAAATGAAATAATTCACAGCAAAGAACTGTGTGACGGGCTACGCAGAAGATACGTATATAAAAACCGCAGTTAATTATTTCAAAAATTAAAATTTGACAATTTTCTTTATTTAAAAAATACAGAAAATAATTAAATTCTGTTTTTGTACATGTGTTGACGTATTCCGTCACATTTATCTTAAGAGTGAATTATTTCATTTCGTTAAGTCAACTGGCTTTCTTTTCTAGCATAAAACCAT
The DNA here is from genome assembly GCA_003012365.1 of Medauroidea extradentata. Lineage (NCBI taxonomy): Eukaryota > Metazoa > Arthropoda > Insecta > Phasmatodea > Phasmatidae > Medauroidea > Medauroidea extradentata. The sequence goes on along the minus strand of PNEQ01087488.1, from coordinate 49,138 downwards.
TTTATGCCAATTTGGACCGTCTTGCCATTATACAAAAACCGTTCAGCTAAAATATTTTCATTGTAGTATAAAATGGTCACAATGTATGTCCACAAAACACACAATGCCTCGTACAAATATAAAAAAAAATTGAAACAATTTGAATTTTGTTAACTTTAAATACGACGTAACAAAGTGACAACCAGTTTGCTAACTCTTAATGAACAGAATGATAAATAACTTTAAACGTTTGTTTCAATACGAGTGTTGATTAATTTATTTAAAACATCAAATTTGTGTGGAAAAGTTTTAATGTCTGAATGTAAAATTTGAATGACTGACTTTTAATTAGATGTACGAGCTGGTGAACCCATTGGCCAGCGTCGACGGGATTGCGGCCGGAGGAAGTTGGGAAGCAAGCACTGCTGTCAGTCCTGGTACGTGGGCTATCCCAACATGCACGAGTGATGCCAAGTGTGGCGAACCACTGCGGAATGCCGCAGCTCCAACATCGGACTAGGAAGCAGAACTGCGGTATCCCAGGCTTTGTGGCTTGGCGCGTGTCAAGACAGCACACTTTATAGGAATTTTTTCTCGACTAATGAACGCTTAGTACTGTAACGGATCCTACGTACGAACAGTGTCCGAGAAATTATGTAACTTTCCTTTAAGCATTAAGTGTCCTCTCCTTGTCTTTGGCGTTATTTTTTTTACAATACTGACATTGACTCAAGCTGTGGTATTGGCGAACATGCCAACTATTAGGGCTAACATCGAAATAGTGTCGGAATGGAAACACGATGCCCTTTTATAAAAGAACACAGAGTACATTGGAACACTTCTAAAACACTGGACTGCCCTCTGGAAAGACTTGGGATAGGTTCTTGGAACAGCAATGACGACGATGGTATTCCAGAGTTTTCCGAATTCAGTCCACGTGGCTACTAGGTTGGGCAATACACAAGAAATTTTTTTTGGAGGCGACCAAAACCTCATGAGTAAATTTCAGTCAGTTTAAATTTTCGTTTTATAAGCATTATTACTAGGTTATGATAGGCTACACGTGACACTGAACTGCAGTAACCATGACTTTCTAATACACCAATGGAAAAAGTTAGGTGGTCCCAAGTTTGGGAATTTTAAAAAGTAACACTGATGCCCCTCCAAATCAACAAAGCGAGAAGTTCCGGGTTCCCTCTCCCCACCCCCTCTCCACGCCGGGAAAATTATGATTTTAAGGTGTAAAATTGTACTATACAAGCTAAGTCCGACGACTCTGAACCATAACACACTATTCTATCTCGTATATGTTCAAACAATTCGTGAGTGGGTCTCGGACTTATCGCATCCCTCTCTCCTCCCTCCCTCTTGCATGTGTCCCTGATCATAAAAAAATACTGTAGGTCCTTAATACACATCGAGGCCGAAGCCTTGGCACTGACAGAGAACACTTAAGATTTCTTATTAACGTATTACAATTTTTCTTGGAAAATCATTCGTTTGTAAAGTTCTTAGAGTTGAGTTCGAAATACTACTTAAAGGTTTGTAAATCAAAATCGCGGGTTTATTTGAGAATTGTACATTAAAGATAAACAACAGTGTGTGATATTCATTTAGAATAAATCTAATAAATAACCGATAAAATTAAAATGGTATTATACTTAAAAAACTTAAAATTATAATAGTAAGATTAGCTTAAGGTTGAAGTGTGCACCTACAAGTACGATGGTACCCGTTTAAACCTTTGTGCAGAGATTTATTATGTTAATTATGAGATAATATATTTTGTCAGTTTTTGTATAAATAAGTACATATATAAGGATACAAAAAATAAATAAAATTGTATTTGCTCAGAAAATCACGTTCAAACATAAGCCAGTGCGGTGTAGTATTACAATAAACAGGGTGGGTGTGAATTCTACCGAACAACTCCGGGTGGTTTCTTCTTAAGAAAATATTACGAAGAAAAACATTTTATACGCACCACTTATCCTTAAGGTTCTTATCTAGGTAGGCTGCGCTGATGTATGAGAGGTACAAAACGATGGAGCGTTAAGAGCGACGTCAATCGACGTATGTAATGCAGTATCGCCTCTACATGCAAACCCCGCAACTGGCGCGCAGAGCTTTACTATTACTCATTTTTCCACATGTCTCTAAGCGGTGACCGTATTATTTTATTTGCGATACTTATGGTTAAAATACCAGCGCCTATTTTTCTTGTTGCGTTTTTCGAATTCAGTTGGAATTTTTCTAGGTACGGCAGTTTAAAAAGTTGTTTTTAGCCATTTTGAGGGCCTTTAAAATCGTGTTTCTAATAAGCGATCCTAATAATTTGTATTTTCTTAGTATAGATATACAAACGCAACGCGCGTTGAGATGTTTCTTCCGAATGTGATTACTTGTAACTCGCTGCAATGCGTTTCAAGCGCAGGTAGATAGGAACCTTAATGTCAACCGAAACGAGTATGTCCCCCAGTAAAAAGTAGAATTGATTGCTACTTTTTGTATGATCGAGGTCTAAAGATTGTCATCTACTTGAAATAGGTAATAGCACGGACACCTAGAAGCGGTAACAGGCCGACATAGCTCCTGGCGCATAATTTTCGTCAGTTGGTTTCAGTTTCTCCACCGTGAAGTCAGTGCTTTTGCTTATAATAATGATTAATTTTATTATACGTATCTCAGAGGAAGGTATCCTTAATTTTGCATTACTTGTATGTGAAGATGAAACATTTAAATATTGTGGATACCTGATATTGATAAGCGGAGAAGATATACAGTAAGTTCCATTTACCCATCTCATAGTTACTATAAGGTAGACAAATATTTTCACTGCTTTTGTATGGCCCAAGAAAAATGTTTACCATTATGTCGGGTTCATAAACTTGAATATTCTATAAATTAAAAAAAATCATAGTAACTGAATGTTAAGATATCGAGGCATCTGGATCTGGCTGCTGCCTACCATCAGAGGGTTCGTGATTGTATGATAGAGCAATAAAGCTTGAAATGGGTAAGCCAATCACGGACAAATTCAAAGACGACCAACGGAAACTAGACGATGACTCAGCATTCCAATCAATCGAAGATTTTAGTTGCATAAGTCAATTGTTTGAGTGATTTGTTGCTGTGAATGGTTGCTCCAAGATGGAGGAATGACCGAACATTAACCAACTCAACGATTGTAGGGAGAGCACTACCCGAGGGTCCATGACAAGGGTTCGTACATAAAGACAAAGGATGATGAGAAATTACAGAGCATAAGCAGTTAGTAAGGGGAATTAGAAATCTGAGATGGAATGACAAAGTCGAAGATGTGAAATGGTAGCTCGTGAACCCCTATCCAAGTTGGTGAGGATGAGAGAGCATGAGGTAAATTCATATGTTATATGAATATTTAAAAAAATTAAAAACATAAGTTTGCATATGTCTTCGCGTTACAACTGCAAAATAACAAAAAAAATAGAAATTACATTCTCCTGTAGAAGTCGTGCGTTTCGCCGCACCGAATCCAAGTGGCAGTCTTATTTAGTAACATTCTAAGCAACTTAAATCTGCGCGCCACTCCTACGTACGTTATGCTGGCCCGGACCATTTAGTCACCTATAAAAGCTGCAGTGTTTCGGCAATAAATCTTAAAATTTCAGCAGGATGGAGAAATAACGTAGCACTAAACGACGCTTCGACCGTTTTGTATACATGATGGGATTCCGGGACAGCTTTGACTTCAAACCAGTTCAGATAATTTTATTGGTTAAAAAATTGCATTTGTGCAATACTAAGATTGTGGCAATATTCATCACTAACGTAGCACAAATCGTTTAGGTAAATATTAAGACGGATAAATCGAACCAGGTCAATGCACATGCGGCACCCAAGTGGTTGACAAACTCCTCTAAAAATGCAGTGGGTAACATCGACTAACAACAGGGAAATTTATTTTGTCCTACTTTAATTGAACGCATCATTTTATAACGCGATGCAATAAGCAAAAAATTTAATTACTTCTGATGAAACTTGTGAAAAAAAAAAAAAAAACTTTCCAAACATTACCAGGTGAACTGTTTTGTGAAATCCTTAGGCAACATTCTAATGAAAACAAAGCGAATGGCCTGGTAGCTAGGAAAAATCTAAACACAATCAGAAAACTAGCATTTTATATGATTTTTCCTAGAAGGGAATACTTCCTTCAAAATTTACTTAGAGGCAAAGTGGTACTTGTATTTTTGTCCCATGGTTACTCATCTCAAACCCTTTGTGTATTATTACAAGTTTAATGTTTTTGGCTTGACGTAATTATTTTTTTGAAAATGTTTTCCGAGGGTATTCTTAAAATAGAGCATAGGTTTTACAGTCTACCCCTGATGAATTGCCAGGGACAAACGAGGTGCAAGTATTGATTCACACGTCCGACCATTCATGTCCTTTAAAAATGTACGTTCATTTTTGTTTAATTTTTGTAAGTAAGAGCTATCACACTTAGCGACTACAGGCATTTTTTAATTTGCTTCTCTTTAAGTAAAATATATTAATGACAATTATTTGAATCACTGATGTGACTTTCCATTTTTTAAATTATGTTCCTGTCTAGTGTTAACCTGCCCGAAAAGTTAAAATTTTTTCCTGTGCAGGATTACACGGGGTATTGGTATGAAAATGGCTAAATATACGTACCCAGGAGCTTAACTCACAGAGACGCCAACAGTTTTCTGAAATAATGAATTTAATGGAAATGGTAAAATGTGTACTAGAACATTGAACTCCCACGTCTCGTGTTAAAAATTTGTCACGGAGTATGTCAACAAATTTAAGTAGAGATATCTTTACAAAAATTAACCTTAACTAAATTTCCAAAGAAAATTATGTCTTGCTTTAACTCGAGGAATAACTTAAAGATTTTAAGGCGAAAGCGAATTGGTAAGAAGTCATTTATACATTTTCCAAGCAAGTGAACTCGAATATTGTCTTCCTCGTTATCTAATAAACCTGGAAATTGAAGTTCAAACCTCTTAGTATTAATATTCACTTTAATTAACTTCTTCACTTACGAGAGAGACAAATTTTGTATTTTAGTCTATTGTGGACAGTAAGAAGGCATGTTGCCAAAATCGACACCAAAAATGTAAATAAATATATAATTTTTCGGACATCATTAAAAATAAAAAAGCAAATATGGGTAACAAGTTTATCAAATTCGTTACCTAATATCTTACCATAGTAAATTATTCGTTCAGCGTAATTTCATGCGACTGAGTAAACTGTTCGATATTTCGGTGTCGGAAAGATTTTGCCCTTCAAATACGTAACTTGGGAATAATATTTTCTCAGAAAGTTGGCATTCTCTGTTTCCTAGGATCGTTCCTTTTAGAGATCTTTACATTAACTTTGAGGTACTTGCATTTATGTATGTACCATGACATTTAATCATACAACTGAAATACCTTCCCTTATGTAGATTTAAGAGAATAAGTAGCAATGATTCACTGTACAATTTGAAAATATTATGTTCTCTGCGGATCCGAACTTCAAACCACAACTTTAGTGAAGAGAAAAACTTGGCACGTGTTTGGTGTGCAAGTCTAGGAACATAATCGGTAAAGAAAGGGATCAGAAGATGTACACTCATTTTTACAAATCAATAAGAAAGTTTGTAAACTGCGAAAAATGTTTCCATAGCAGTAAAATTATTTCAATAATGTCAATAAGTAGATACTTCTTGTTTGTGAGAAAAATAAAAACTAACAGTTCAAGAGTTATTCGTAGTCATTCATTGTGAATCGAATTCTTTGGAACAGTAATTCTCAGGGAAATCCCCCTATTCGCCTGTCTTTTGCAGGTTATCATTTAACTTTATAGTAGCATTCCAGTGATTTAAACTGCTGCGGTTTACGTTGGATTTGGCTTTCTACCAAATTCAATTCTATACCCCAGCACAACTTTACGTTTCCAGGTCGTGAAAAAATAAAGATCTCCACAAAGCTTTTGTGTCCCCGGCAGTATAGTGTACGCACGTCGTTCGGTTCTTTAAGTGAAATGGTGTGAACACGAGTGGGGCTTAGCTTTGGTGAAATATTTCGTAAAGCTCTGTGCATCTTTCCCAAGTAATCCAAACGTAGCCAGTTTTCTAAGGGTAGAGTAACAAGAGTGTAGACCGCTGAATTCATCTATTTGATTTAGTTAAATATTGCTCAAGTGCATTATCCGTGTAATCATTCAAATTGATACTTGGCGTAGGTTTGAGAACAGGCATAGTCCGCCTTATAAACAAGTTACCTTCGTCGAGGTATCATAAAACTGAGAAACTATTTATGAGAAAAGGCATGCAGATCACTGAACTGTCTGGGCGCAATTTAGGAGCAGTGCGTAACGAATAAAGGCACCACTTAGAGTTAGCCGTAAAAATACGTACATAGTTGGCAAATGGATATGCACCACCAAAATTAATTTTAGAAAGTTTGCCATGGGTCTCCATACATTCTGTTTTTGCGAATATATATATATTTAAATATTAATTCTAAGCAGAAGCAAACAGCATAAAACCGCTACATATATTTGTTTAAAATTGTTATTAGGTATATTGCCTATTTTTCTCAGCAAAACATTTGCTAATCATCGAATTTAAAAGTCAATGTTCCTCCTACTCCTTTATTTATTGTTTATTTTTCTTACCTGTTTTTGTTTCACGACCAAAAGTTCCAAAAGTACCACAATGGTAACGTAGCTATTGATCTTACCTTTCAGTAGACGTTTAAAAAGTGAACTAGAAAATTATTTTTTGTTTATTTTTATAAAAAAATATATAATAATGAATATATCGCTCCCGTCTTCCACAGAATTCTGTTTCGCATAACTTATCATTGCCTTGAATTTATTTCAAAAAATTCTGTTCAAAAGTTTAAGTTTGTTGCAACAATGTGTAAAAATAACTACCTAGCATGGCTTAAATCACGGTCATAGAAGAAAAGGTCTGGACCACGGCCATAGAGGAACAGGTCTGGACACTTGAGTTGAAAACTGACCCCGTTATAACTGATTGGTGCCACTGGCACTCTGGGGTTGTTATGGATCCACAAGGAGCAAACTCGTGTCGGAGCTTCTAGGAGAACTGCCAGTAAGACCCTGTATTGCAGTGTTAAAACAACACTTCATTGCTAGTGGTGCTTTCAGTCATAACGGGGTCAACTCAAAAGCATTGTTAGATAGGTTAGTGTCCAGACCTGTACTTCTACGACCGTGGTCTGGACACTGGAGTTGAAAATTGACCCCATTATGACTTATTGGCACCACTGTCACTGCGTAAATGGGACTACAAGGAGCGAACTCGTGTAGGAGTTGCTAGGAAAACTGCTAGTACGACGCTATACTGCAATGATAAAACAACATTTCATTACTAGTGGCGTTTTCAGTCATAGAGGGGTCAACTCCATATCATTGGTTGATAGGCGAGTGTCCAGACCTGTACTTCTACGACCGTAGCTTTAATAATAGACGAATGGAAGATGGAATAAACGAAAGAGTATATAAAATAAGGTAGTCGAACCGACAATCTCGGGGTTCAACCAAACAGATTTTTTTTACCAAAAAAAGTACGAGACATTAATACAATATTATACTGTAGTCACTCTCCTTGTCACGAATGTATGAGTAAACTATCGCGGAATTTTAAGCGCAATATTACTGCCCATAAATTCAAAATAAATGAACGTGCCGTTGTTTTAACGTAATCTATTTTGTTTCACCAACTGCTACACTATTTTCATATTTTACGTGACGTGTTCAATGAATGTACACTAGTTTCTTCAAAATAATAAGCCATTACTATTCGGTGGTTCGTAATTATTTAAGACCATGCGGAGGTGAAGAAAAAAGTTCGGCAGATTGGTATTTTGCCAGCTGAAAACTTAAAACTATACGTTAGCACATAATTATATAACAGAAAATATTACTTGACAACGAATTCCGTAGCGACGATGTGTCGTTCATTACGAATTTTGGGTGTTAAGATGTGTATCGTGGTGTACCAGTAATTAATCCTAGATGTGTCGAAAATAAATTTTATTGTACGATTTTCAGCAAACTGTCCTGGTATTGAACCGCAGTACTGGACGTGACTGGCTCGAAGCTAAAATGTATATGAGATTTCGTCCAAGATCTTGTAATTTTTTTTGTTTGAAAGTACAGCAATACAAGAAATCCTGATAGCATAAGTAAAGCTAACAGGTCATAAACACATGTCAAGTAGGGTGTGGAGTGTTTACTAATAGTAAAGTACTGTATACTCACTCGTCGTTCAGTTCAAGAACGGAATTATAAATGCTGATCGCACAGTAGCATACAATCGCACTGACTGCCAGGCTGGAAGGTTCTTTTGCACGCACAATATGAAATCGCGAAAGGAAAAAACGTCTACCTCGCTGCGTTATAGCTGCAGGATGACCTCCCTTCACCTTTCACTTTATAGCCTCATTTGTTTTGCTTCGCCCACCCTCCGGAGATAAGCCCTATAAAACCCGCGATGCCCTCGCTATCTGCGCGGTTAATACTCCTACGGGGACTGTAAATGTTCGGCCGATAGAAGGTTACGCCAAGCTGGTCGTTGGACAAAATAGCACGTTCGGGGATTTCCCAACTTTGGACCGCTCGCTCTTCTCGCCCAAACTGCTGGACTGCAAATGTGACCGAGCAATGCTTTCGGTAGGTCGCTGACTCGGTTCCAACAAGATGCAAAAGAGATATTTCTCTCACTGTGAAAGTCCGTTCTTGTTAGAGGGCAATGGTGTTACTATAAGCGCGCCTTCCTGTTTCCTGTCCTTTAGTTACCATTGGAGATCAAACTAAACCAGCATTATTGCCAAAACTAATGTTCTTTATATAACGGTGTCCATCTGCGGGAAATTATTATTTAAGTTTAAAACATTGTTAAAGCTGCGTTTGATTTACAACTGAAAGCCTTGTTTGTTTGGCATTTCGTACATTTGTTTCCGTGAACAATATGGAAGTCCTAGCAGTATTTGTGGAACGGGGTGGGACAAATCACGTTTTGCCAAGTAAGCAGAACGGCAGCAAACTAAACTAGTCTAGCCCACAGGCTAGCTGGTTGATTTAAACTATTGATATTTGAGTAAATTAAATATAGATCAAACACCAATTCCCAATCAGCTTTGTATTCCATGGACATGAATATCTAAAGAATGCATCTTACTACAACACGCAAGTACACCATCTAAGTTCTAAAAGGCAGTCAAGGCAGTTAACAAGTGCAGTTTTGTTATAGTTCCAATTAATTATATCTCCTTCTTTAAAACGTGAAACCTTAGTCGGCATGCAGTACCCATTAGTCGGCTAGGCGGATATCGCCATTATTTAAATGGTTTTGAGTTTCTGTACACGTATCGTATGATTCCACCAAATTTTGAAGAAGTCAAATATGCAGAACTAGACACAGCAACGATTTGTTGTTACATTTTCAAGTGTCGTTATTGATCATTGACATTAATAAGAATCAAGATTAAAGACTCTCGCCAAAAAGTTAGTGAGAGTGAGAGATTTGTGGTCAGCGCTCAACATCGATGTCTTTAGCGTTGGTGAGGGATGACATGATGTGAGTATGGATCAGTGCCGGAATGAATGGGCGGAGTAAACGTGATATCCCCGAGAAAACCCGCCGACCAACGGCATCGTCCGGCACTATTCCCTCATGCGAAAATCCGGGGACCGACCTCGACGGGAATCGAACTCTGAACGCTTTTGGGGCAAAAAGTTAGTTTTGCACACAGTCATAAGCAAACAAGTTTATAATATAATGCAAATTTATACGTTCCTTACATTTCATCGTAATGATCCCGCTGAATGTCGCTCGCTCACTCTAGGCTACCGAAAGGTCTCTTACAAGCTTGACGAAAAACTGCCATTATGCTATGAATCAGATGGAAGAACATCAGTACGTTTATAAGGTAACAAGGACCATAGAGCAGCCGACCTAAAACACAGTTTGAAATTGTGTGTCGGTAGTGTTGTAAAGTGCAGGCACTTGTTGAAGCTCAACTTCTGAAGCTTATTTCCCTGTGTTTGTCTTCGTCAGTATAGGAAGTCCAACTAATTTATATGTTTATAAAAACGTGATCTATGAAGGACATCGTGCCGATATGGCAGAAGAGAGTTTCTGATAAAGAACCATGCCAACGCTCAATGGAAGCCAGCACAAGTCGCCGCTGACACTCCTGGTAGTTAGGGCGATATTGCGCCCGGTTGATGTCCTAACTCCTGAGCCGCCATTACTTTAGCCCAGGGACGCTGCTCTACGACCACTAAAAGCCAAAAACATGCCTCCGACCAAGCTACTAAGTTCAGAGACCTCGTGAACATGAGAGTGATAGAATGTGACGAAAATCTGGCTGTCTCTATGGTTTGTTCTTACATAAGTTGTAAAGTACTTAAGTCAAGTTGCAATGGTAGCCGATAAAACACTGCTACGAATTAAATTGTTCAAAAGCATGTCCAATGCTTAAGAACAGGTCACTATCCAAACGCAGCCTTCGCATGCAGTAAAATCACAATGCATCTTGTACTTGAAACTAAAACAATGTGAAAAGCTTGACCAATAAGATGAAGTGTCGTCTTAAGAATTCATATACAGTTTTCAGTTACGGCCATTTTTTTTCAGGAAAAAAAATATTTTAAATATGCCGAGATTGTGTAAAATAACTTTTACAGATCGATGTTTTTATACTTTTTTGTTTGTTTCAATTGAGGAACAATGTTCGTAGAGTTTACAGAGTCACTTAATTCGGTGTTCGACTAACGTTGATTGTTGCAATTTATCAATGTTTTGTCTATTGTACGATAGTCAAATGACGCAGCAACGGAACTTTACCGGGTAGGTATTGCTTGTCAAAGTTTCACCTTCGAAATTCCCTCTTCAGTACTCAATCGTGTGCAATAATAATACTGATTTTCCCCTGGTGAAATACGGTCGGATTTTTTTAAATTTAGAAAACTTGTCGGACTTGGCAGACGACAAACAAATTTTCCCGCGGGGTACTCTTTTAATTCAGGTGAGCTTCCCCGTCCTAGCAATCCTCTCCGCTTTGACTACGGTGCGGTAGATGTTGCTTCAGCCGTGAGTGCTGTCGTAGTAATGCGCCTGTCCAGCTGAGAAACAGAATGTTATAAAACATATGTGCGAGACGTGCGGCACACTGTCGTTGTTTACACAGGACGGCACAGAATTCACGCCCACGAAGGCCGCGACGCCATTAAAAACGCCAACAGAGTTAGCTGCTTGATACGTGACGTGGTTAAAATTCCGTCCAACGTTTATGTCTGACACACGTATCGTGTAGAGTGAAGTGGATAGTTTTGGTCTGCGCTAAACAATGAGGTCTTAATAGCTCATGAAGTGTGAGTGAGTGAATGAGAGATTATGGTCAGCGCTTAACATGGACGTCTTCAGCACTGGTGAGGGATGACATGAGCTGAGAATGGAGCAGCGACGGAATTGGGGCGGGGGAAACGGGAGAACCCCGAGAAAACCAGCCGACCAGTGGCATCATCCGGCATGATTCCCACGTGTGAAAATCCGGAGACCGACCACGCCGAGAACTGAACCCGGATCGTCTTGGTGGGAGGCGAATGGTCTGACAATTCGGCCACCTGCGGCCCTGATAGGTTTTGAAGGTAAAATGAGTTAAGGTAAACTCACATTTACAACATGCGAAATTAGCGAGACATCCCCCTCCCTCCTTATAGAACTGTCTCGGATCCCATGGTGGTAGGTGAGTTGTCTGGCCACTGCCCCACCGCACCCCCCTCGTCAAGCGGTAGGTTTGGTAGAAGTGAATTCTTCTCAAAAAGAAAACCTTGCTTCAAGAAAAAATAATCTAGCTTTCAGTGGTGTGAGAAACATAGCAAATACTTGCAAAACTGTATTTTATGCAGTCAAGTTCAGCCTCTGTCATTGTGACATTTTTAATGTCAAATAAATAATATTATTACAGTTTGATATGTGTTAGTAGGTTTTTGTTGAACCCAAACATTTACATTAAGAACTGCGAGTCTCTGAGGGCTTGCTTGTTATTTTTGATCATGTATTTTTGTACCTTTAAATAATAAACTAGGTATTGTGTGAAAATACATATTTTAATTTGAGTTTTTTTATTTTGGCTTTTATCTAAAATAATATTCTTGTCGAAAATTGCTTGAAAATGTACGTAAATAAATAATTTTGCTTTCGCTCTAAAGAAATTATTATTTCTGTATGGAGAGATTGCAAAAATTGTAGTTGGTTTGAAGTTTAGAACTTTTTAAACATCGCGCGTCTTTGCGAAGTTAGTTTGTAACATGTCTTTTTTTAATTTTTGTATTATTTTTACTATTTTTATATAATTGTTGTAAACGGCTAATTTGATTTTAAGGTCTGCAGTAACATATGTACGGAAATTTCCTATGCTAGGGATATTTCAATTTTCAGTTTCAAAAATTACGAGTAACCAAATGTAAAATTCAGCTGATTTGAAACCCGAAGAATCAATTCAGATACGTTATTTAAAAAGGCCCGGAAACAACATACGGTTTTTTGATAGGTCAGGACTGTAGTCCAAATAGGAAAACCAGTAATACTTCAAGTCGACAGAGTACGAAATATGTTCAGGATTTTAAATTGTATTGTTAAATAGTAATATGTAACGCACGTAAGTTCTTTATAACTTACTTTTACCTGAGGGGATTTACGTAAAACTGAATTATTTGAAAAAATCTAGAAAATAGTAAATTGAATTATTGCTGAACAACTGCAGCATTTGAAAACGTTTACCACGGCAAACTTATAGGATTATGAACCCCACTTGTGACTGAGCTTCTCCGGCATTTAATGTGAAAAAATGTGTAATAAGTTTCAAATATTAATTACTTGTAGTTACATTTAATTCAACATTTTTATTCGCATCCACGTATGTTAATCAACCCGTTACAGTTTTCAAGTACAACATTTTTGGAGATAATATACACTAATAAAAACTTAAAATTAGGTACGTTTTTAGTCTTACGTCTGGTGCAGTGACTAGAACGCCTTCCACCATGGCGAAACGGGTTCGATTCACTGGCAAGGTCGGTAGCCGGATTTTCGCATGTGAGAAATGTGGCGGACGTTGCCGCGTCCCAAAGTCTATTGCCGGGGAGGAGGGGGGGGGTAGGGCGGGAGTGGTCGATGGGCCAGACCTCTTGCCTCCCACTTGACGATCTGGGCTCGATTCTCGGCGGGGTCGGTCCACGAATTTTTGTGTGTCGGACGATGCAGCTGGTCGGAGGGTTTCTCGGGGATCTCTCATTTCCCCCACCCCATCATTCCGGCGCTGCTCCATACTCACATCATGTCACCCCTCATCAGTGCTTTAGACCTCGATGTTGAGAGCTGATAAACATCTCTTCACTTCACTTCTATTCCAGAGCTAGCCATCACTGCATGCCAACCTTCGAGGAGTAGCAGACGCCTGCGAGCTCCGAGTCAAGACAATCTGGATTGAATGCTCTGTCCTCGGGTAGCATGCCCACACTTCCTTTATATTCTATTTACTAGCCTTTTGACGTAGTGAATAGATACCTCAATATTTCAGGTTTCTTATTCACCTAAGTAAGTTAAATTACACACAGTGACCTTTAAGGTTCTTGCCTTGCCAAGCCTTCGAGCAGTCTGCAGAGCTTGGGAAGATCAATATTTATTGCAAAAATGAAGATGAAAATGCGTGAGAGACGTTTGCTAGGTAAATTTATTTAAATAACATTGCACGTGTGTATAACCCTAATAATTCTAATCTATAAAGCACATGTTCTCGGCTACCAAAAATTGTGAGAATGGTTATTTTTTTATTACTTTTTAAACGTGAGCATCTCTTTTATGAATCATTAATAAGATGTGTGCGCATTTAACACTACGTTATCTTTAATATTAAGCATTGAAATATTGGTGTTACAAACTACAGGTCAATACAGCGACTTTCGCCTAGAGGTTATGCATAACCTAACCATGGTTATGTTTGATACTCTGTCTGGGTTGCGCTTATCGCAATCAAACTTACGCGATTTAAACATGCGAAATATGCCCAACCTGGCGACGCCTTTAAATTAGCGTCACAGTAGATGCTATACCTTGATTGTAATAACATTTTGTTCCCACACATAAGTTCATTTGCGTTAACAATCACAATTAAAAAGTTTGTTCAACCGAAAATATTTCCGGCTTATTCTTCGCAAAAATGCCAGAAAAAATTCATAAAGTTTTTAAGTACCTATATACGTTATATTAAATTCATTGAGTGAGAAATTCATCTAGTATTAGGTACTAGCCGAACCCAGTAAATATTTTTATCTGAAGAAAAATTATTTTCATGTATAGGTGTGTAATTATAAATTAATTTATACATACATAGTATTTTTCCAGTTTTAGTCTGGTTTATTTTAGGCGCAGTCACAACTTTCCACAAAATAAACGACACTAAATTTGGAACCACACGAGATGCAATATGAATGATAAACTCGTGCTAGATGCGAACCTCAATAGCCATGATAGTTTTGGACGAAACGAGTGACTATTGGTCCTACTATTTTGGTCATGTGACCTTATCATATTCATGAAGAACTTTATAATAATTTGTCAAGCAAAGAGAAATTTGAGGAAGTAAGCTTTGTTGCTAATAAGGCATTATATTTTCTAGCTTCCATTGTGCAATTTACTGAAATGTTTTCAAAACAAATGCAACTATGTTTAGCGGGATTGCTTTTGTGAAGACTAAACACATGACCACCACCATTTCACTCGTGTTTGTATGTTGTTCTAAACTGAGATGAAACAAGCCAGTTGGAAACAGTTTTCAGGCTACGTCATTCAATTGGAAATGCAAAATTGTTAATATGGTTACAAATAAGCTGAACATATTTTAAGATATTTTCATAATACTTTGGAAACTTCTCAGCTTGACGTGCAAGTGTACAAAAGCATAGCCATCTCTAGTGTCAAGTTTATGGCCTTAAACGTGGCAACCTTGCACACAGTGTCACATTACTAGAGCTCCCGAGTATACCACACCTTGCTTATGGGTTTTCCTGATTTGTGTGCATGTAAGAAAAGGAGAAATTTTGCTCGACGCTTACCAGTAATGTCTTGAACGCTGTTGTAGGTTAAGTGAGCTAACTGCAGAGAAGCAGGAAAGCGAAAGTTCTGGAGAAACGGGAGTACCCCGAGTAAACCTACAGGTCAACGGAAACGTCTGCAACTTTTTTTCACAAGTGAGATTCGGGAGTAACCCCTCTGGGAATCGAACCCAGACCACTGTAATGGAAGACGAGTTTCTTAACCTCTACACCACTGTACAAAAATGCTGTGACATTGACCATGAATAACTTATAAATACATAGTGTTTCTAAAACATGAGGACAAATTTCGAGAGCGCGGACATGATTCATTATGAAAAATTAAGTATGTTAATTTAGTCCGACTTATAGACTCGTGTTTATAGTTTATTTTTGAAAAATATATGAAACCCCATACAAATAAACAAGGTCGTTTAGCATTCTGCCTTATGCTAACTAGATATTTCACTTGTCAAGAAATAATTTCGGAAACATCTACGCTTCATGAATATAACGGAGTGGCCGCATTCTTATTTCTTCCAATAATTTTCTCATTAGCCTGTGGGAACAAATATGTTGTCTTATTGAAGAATAAGTTCTTATGAACAAAAACAATTTCTCTTGTTGAAAATATCTACGATACTTCTTTTACAAGGAAAATTACGAAATTGAGTATATGACTGCATTAAGTGAACGGAAAGCATGCAAAACATCTTCTTACGATGGTAAAAGCATTCTAGGTGCCCCGTTTTGTCATCTTTTTAAGAAATTCATACCTGAAACATGCTAACCATGAATGTGTTAATCTTGGGTATAGATAGTGTGTGTAGTGCGTGTGTGCACGTGCATTTGTGCGTGAGCGCGCGCACGCGTGTGTGTGTACTTGAATTGATGTAAGTTGTTTGAGGTTTACTGGACTTGAATTTGTGGATTTACTTTACAATAAATGTGGTAGGGGTTACAATTACCCAAAGTGCGTGACGAATGTAATGACCAACCATTCTGCGAATAATTTCTTTCCGAAAGCAGCAGTTTTGTCTACTGCGTGGTTATCACAAAGTCCTTTGTGAACATTTTATTAGCAAACTATGAACGTTAGACATTTTCAACAAGATGTTTTTTATTCGTTAGGACCTCTTCATCAAAAAGTCGACCTACGATATTCACATGAACTTACGGCACTAAAGTTTTAAGCAATATTATTGTGACCACCCCTGTTATTTTCATGAATGTGTGACGATTTCCGAACAGTTTCTTCGTAAGTTTTAAGTAGTTTGCAAAATTTAAATATCCAATATTTTTAAATATAAATCGCCCTTAATACTTTCCTGAGACCACATGTCGCATTATAAAACCTTCGTATCATGTTTCACAAAGAATCACCCCCTCCATCTCCGCTAAGTTTGTCCCCTTGTTTTACAAGCACTCTGTAAGTATACACACATACGTATGTATATAAAACATATGTATACATGTATAGACTGCGAAAGCCATGGATGTTAGTGCGTACAGTTGAAGAGATGTTTCAAGTAATAAACGAATAATATACTGTGTATAGGCTACATGCATATATATATATATATATATATATATATATATATATATATATATATATATATATATATATATATATATATATATATATATATA
>PNEQ01087488.1:0-32283 GCA_003012365.1 Medauroidea extradentata | reverse complement strand
AGAATATCGAATTTGAAAACCGTATTTATTTTAAATATCGGAAACAGAATTATGTAAAACGACAATACTCTGAACATTGATTTGTGTTATAATAGTCTTCAAACCCACATCAAATGCTGGTTGATGCCTTCAGTCATTACTAAAAGAACATGGGTGGCCACCCTCTAAGTGGACTAAACGTTTGTGCCATCGGGATAGTGGAACATTTGACGATCTTTTATTGAGTAATGCGAGCTTTGTAATAAAAATTATCCTCTTATTGCAACTGTCTAGGGCTCATAGTTTTCGTGAAAAATGCACGCGAAGCTTTGGCTGAAGCGATAGAGTACCAGGAGAGCATAGGCACTACTGCGTACATTGTGTTTGGAAGTGCTCAATTGCTCTATCCAAAATGGGTTAAAAAACATTACATACGAGAAAATGTCGTACAGTAACTTGTAAGGAAGATATTCACACTTACAAAGCGACGTTTTACCGAACAAAATTTACACTTAACAGGCAATAAGAAAGGTATTGTGATTGATTACATTGACCGTAAGTATTTGCACAGCCACTATTGCGGTGTACAACTTCGAGGAAAACGGGAGGGTGGTATGGTCCTACCAATGTGTGTGTAACATGTAGGTATTTTGTATTGCTTTTCAAAGATGTAATTATAAATGCATAATAAAGTCACCTTCACGCAAATTATGGTCGTACGACCACCTTTGCAACGCGGGTTGTATACCTGGCAGGCAATAAAGTGCACCCTTACATGTGTTTCTTCTTAATAGTTCACATAAACATGTTGAGTGAAGGTGACTTTTTATGGCTTTGGAAGTTAATTTTCGTCAAAAGTTTCTCAAAATGTTTCTTCGCCACTCCTTTCTATTTTCTTCCATTTTAGTTTCATCACAACTCTCTCGAGTGGAATTTTAACTAATTCATCATGACGAATAAATACTTTAAGAAGCAGTAGCTCGAACCATATTGCGTCTCAAATTAAAATATCAAGCTAAAATTCTGCAAACAACATTTAATAACGAATATTATTAGGGAAGGAACATATGTCAGGCTACTTGTTGAATCGTTAACAATGCAATACCAATACGAACCATCTAAGTTCATGCCTCTTTGATCATGACAGATCTAAATGAGTAAAAATATTTCTTATGTCTATTAAATGGTTTGCCTGCTGTAACTTTGTACTGGCGTAATGAATCATTTAGCATATATAAACTGAGAACACCCTAACTTAAATCATTGCACAAATTAATGTCTGAGACTCATATTAACTACTAACCACCCTACGTAACACATGTACGAAATTAATAAGGAACTACAGTTATAAAATGTTTACTTAGGAGAATGCAATTAACTTTGGATTTAATCGAAAGAATGATCACTCCATCCTTATAAACATAAAAATTCCCAATTTGTAAAAATCCTCCGTAATAAACACGTGAGTTTTAAGCGATAACTGGTACGCCTATAGCTAAAATAGGCTTATGTGAGTAAAGTAGAGCAACAGGAAGTGTGTGTGTTTATATATATGTGATTTATTTTTACAAAATAATTTGATACTATCAATACAATTTTGAGAAACAATTTTAATTAATTCTGGTTACGCTCGTAAACTGGAAGCGCAACTTATTTTTAAGTTTTCAGTTAAATATGACATCTTGTAAGAACACAGGTTTCTGTAGAACAACCCTGCATTGAAAAGTCAAACTGACGTCACTGACAAAGCTCAACGGGGTGCTCTTAATTTCTTTTGTTTCTCCTATCTCGGGCACGCGGGTCTGAATAGCTTCCTGGAGTCTATATACCTACAAAAATGTTACATGGTTAAATTTAAATTCCAATCTTTAAAATACCGACGGTATATCCGCCAGGCCTGTTCCTCCAATATGTTCACGTTTTTTACCTAACACGGACGGCCTAGTTTTCGAACATGAACGGCTGCACAACTTCAAATTTATTTTTACCGGGTAAGCTGACATATTATCACCGTTCCATGAAGTAGCCTACCTGTTCATCTTCCTTTGCCGAAATTCCGAAACGTGAAAATGTGAGTAGTAATAACACGATTTAAATTGACGTTCCAATAATTAGTACTAGTTTGTCAAATTGCTGTAAGCATAACGTTGCTTCGTAAGCAAAGTAAAAACTACCAAAGTTGAATTACTCAAAGTAAAAAATTTTTGAAATGACTATTACGTATGGATACAAAATGTTGGTTGTCACTGAAAATCATATTTTTTAACTAATAGCTTTAACAAAAGCAATGGTTTAAAAAAACTAAAAATAAAATTTTAAATGCACTTTTCGTCCAAGGTATTTCATACCTTATGTCATACGCGAAACTAAAAATAACAACCGACCCTGAGTCACGTTGATTCTACATACATGGTACATCGAGCTCACAATACCAAACAAAACACATTGTTGTGCAATCAAAGAACATCCTGTTTCTCATGGTGTGTTCAGTTAATCACAAGTGATGCAACACTTTTGTTTATAAGTGAGTTTTAGCGCAACGTAAATAAATAAAAATGGAGCTTGAGTGAAAGTGTATAATATACAAGAGCACCTTATCACTATAATAAATATATATATATACATATATAGGCTAAACAATTAAATACTACAAATTGTTCAGCATTAAAGTATATGTTCTGACGTCCGGCGCGGCCACCATATAGTAAGAGAATAAAATACAACGTATACTTTTTTATTCCTGTTATTGGCCCGCGTGTTAGTTTATTCTTATTAACACTTGTCTAGTAATATCGTTAATCTTTGGAGCATTATTATTTAAAATTTACTCTGAAGGTACTACGATATTTTTTAATTGCCTCTGAAATTGTGAAATTCTCTGCAAGGAAACAAAAAAAATTACATACGAAAATTCAACCAGTATATTATAGTATGAAGGCAAATTTGACGTAAGGAAACTAGCAAAACGAGCAGTTACTCATTCTTTCTGTATCATTAAGATGTGTTATTAAACATGACTTGTTTTACTTTTCATCAGATTTTACATGCGATATTTTTGTCACTATGACCTTATCCTATTGATCCGTGAAACTGCTTGGGACCGGCGACATTTGTAATCTATTACATTCCTCAGTCTGTGGGACGGATGCCAGCGGATCTTAACGGCTACCATAGTACTGGCTTCCGATGGCCGCATCGGGCAGACTCCAGTATAACTGCATGACCCACTTTATGCACTGTTTGTCCGACCTTCTCCTCCCGTACCCACAGTACTGTCTGTAGACGACATTACATCTGAATTGCTAAATATGTTCAGACGTTCCGCTAAAGAAAACCGACGTATTTGAAACACGTTAACCGAGGAGAACGCTATTTCAGCAAAACATGTCAGCAGTACATACACACACACACTCTCTCTCTCTTTCTCTCTCTCTCTCTCTCTCTCTCTCTCTCTCTCTCTCTCTCTCTCCCTCTTGATATGTTCACTCGAACAGAAACACACTAAATTACTTACTAGTGTGTTATTTCACCAAAACAATATTAACAATCTAATGTCATTTAGAAGGACTAAATATCCACGTTAACTTTAGACTTTAAAAATACTCGACCACCATAATAACCAGTTTACTTGACATACATCTAATTGAATTAAATAAATTATTACTCTACAATTTAATATTGTAATTTTTAATTCGAAGATGTATAAACTAATATTTAAACATTTACATTTTCTTTGACTATAGCTAAGTGCCTCCGTCCTTACACGTTTCACCACCTCAATATTATGCTGTATTGATTTCAAATGTCAAAAGACACAGTTAAAAATTAACAATAAAATAAACCGTTTGAAACATTTTTTATTGTTGTGGCTAGTTCTAGCTGAGAAAATGAAATATAATTATTGCCTCAGCCTGTTAGCTACGAAACGTATCGAGTAATTTAATAGTCCGCAAACACCAAGAATGCAATTAACTCACAAATAACACTTTACAACTAATTACAGTGATAGTCACTATTAAAATCAATTTTTGGTTTTGAAACATCAACACATTCCTTTTTATAATCGATTTATTAGCTCCCAAAATATATTACATGTATTAAGTCATGCCATGTCTGCTTATCAACTGACAGGTACACAACCATAAAACTAATTGAAATTAATGTTTTAGATCACAATCTATCGGAATGTAAACATTATTTGAATACATGTATTTGTTCTTAAAATATCATATAAAATCTTTACTTATTCGTGTTGAACTTTTTAGAAAATATTTACGAGTTTTACTTCTTGATTTTTGGAGTTTTTAAAGTGACATATTTATCGTGTTTGGAATTTTCAGTAGTGTTTAAAAACACTGGTTGTACAAGTCATAGAAGCGTGAAAGTTATTTTTCGTATGGGTAACATTTTACACTTTCACACAATAATATTGTGTATCATAAGCTGCTGCTGCTTGAAAGAAGAACAACACAGTAACATAGCATAGTGAATGAAATGCGTTAAATCAAATTCGCCCCTCTTGTATCATAACCCATAATACACAAAACACTAATTGAATTAGCCATAGATAAATGTAAATATTTCGGAAAATCAAATTTCAAATTCTGCTGCACGTACATAAAACTCGCTGAGATACAGAATAAACTCGTCTTTATAAATGTAGTAGAAAATTTACAACTCTTTTGTGAAAATTTACATACTTGTTTGCTGCCCGCGTCACTTAGCAACCTGAATTTTTCTTTATTTTTTCCTTACTCCAAATTTGGCCATATATATTAAAAAATATTTCAATAGGGACTCAGCATATTACATCAGTTTTAATTTCCCATTTTGCATACTTCGAAGCATTAAAGTGTAATTACGAAATTATTAATATATTTAAAAATTATTACAATAATTACCTCTCAACATGTAACAAAACTAAATAACTCCTAGTACCAATTTAATCCATAAATGCATACATACTCGTAAAAATGTAATATTTCTTTTAAGATACACTGCCAATAATTCATCACATCTTAAATGTATTAAATAAAAATGGAAAATTTTAAGAAAAGAGGTGGCGTAGCCTCTTAAATTGATAATTTGCCTAATAGTAATAAATACTATGTGATCCAATCCTGTGAAATGAAGTCACTGCCATGTCAACATATCATTACAATAGAACAAAGTGAAATTAAATACATTTTCGAATGTAATTTCTGACTAAGATTTATTTTACCTGTTCTTCCTTACTTTGCAGTAATTTCATCGCGTAGCGCTGAAATCATCTTTCAATGCCACACGACTGGTATTCTTAAATTTTGATTAAAAATATATATTTTATGTACGTTCCCCCTTTCACATGAAGAACATTTTGCATGACGTGGTGCCAGGAAAACATAAATTTGGCAACAGTTGGGCAAGCGGTAGCAAACTTCGATAAACTTCGGGCATCTTCGGCCACTTTTACTGTCTTCTTCATCATTACTACTCTACTTCTTCGCTCATTCGTTGTCTTGTGGCTGACCGGTGGTTATGTGGTTATGTGCGACCATGTATTAGTGTCCTGTACTGTGACCTTTTCATTGGTTGTTTGATTAGGAAAGTTCTAAAGTTTAAAGTAAATGTTCGTTTAGCTAAGCTGAATTTTGTTAGGGACTCGTTCCCCGTGAACCATGCCAGATGTCATGTTCTAGTATATTTGCTATTAGAGTTGAGCTAAATACCCTGAAGGGCCTACCTTCTAAACTATGGGTCAGACGTAAGTGCTGAATTTTTTAGAATAAGTGTTGATTGTGAGCGAGAGCGCAGTTATTTGGCTGAATGTATCTGCAAACCACTGCATATCGTTTCCTTCATAATTTTATTTACAAGTTGAGCCTATGGACAGAATAGGACAGTACAGGAATTCTTTGACCTATTACTATGAGACGTTAGGTAGCCTACTCAAATGAGATAAGCAAGCTATAAGTGCGTTTGTATGAACATAACATGCGTTTCAGTCATTTTTAACATTTCGGCCTGAAATGACTATCACTGAAAAAAAAATTATAAAATAAAAAAAAAAATTAAACAACCAAATGGTATATAATAGATCGCAGGCTTTCGCGGCCGTTGTCTGCATTTTCTTGGCTTGTGGGTGTGAGCCGCGTCTGAAGATTGTCTTGCGACGTTTCGGCAGTCGTTGCAGCTGCAATCAACAGGTAGTCTCCGACTCCAACTACCTGATGATATCAGCTGCAATGACTGCCGAAACGTCGCAAGACAATCTCCAGACGCGGATCACACCCACAAGCCAAAAAAATGTAACCAAATGGTATATTTGAATACGTGCCAACAAGTGTATGGTTTGTCACAACCAAATGATTTGTTTTAAATATTTTTATTTTATTCAAATCATGTGGTTGACGATATCATACAGATATTGTTAAATCAAACATACTTAATTTTTTCAAGAAACCATTAGAGTATACGACATTTAAATTATTTTGCTTGCTCTGATCACGAAAATAAAGTTATTTGCACAACAACTTTTATACAAATAATATTTACGTGTAAATATAAAAAACTACAGATGCATATAGAGTTGAACCCGCAAACTTCAGTTTGTCTACCACGCACGTTACTACTTGACTTCCACGACTTACAAATAATTTAATGAATTTTTACATTCACACACTTGTGACATATAATTCCGAGAAACTCGTGATTCTGATCATCTAACTGACTCTCGCTGTTTTCGTCTCCGTAGCCTTTACAAAATTATGCACAAAATATGCGGCAAAATATAAACTGCATGAATCGCAAACTATAATTTGACTCGTATGAACTATGAAATACGTATTCAACTGTTACAGTTATCTTCAGGCATTTAAACTAACGTAACTATTCAATGGAACAAAACAATTAATACTTTATAAATGTATTACATATATGTACTTGAAAAAAATATGACACATGTTTTCTAAACCACTGTGTGTGTAAATGGTAACACGTGCATACCAAATAACCGCCATTACAAGAACGACTTCCGCTCCGGAAGACATATTTCGTCACTTCCAAACAAATCGTGCCTTTGTTTTAATATCTGCCATGGTTAAATTTACCAAATCTGTATAGTTAGTCATAAAAATGTTTTGACTCATGTAAATATGATAGTAAAGGCAAATAAATAAAATAGTTAAAGCAAACTAGAATTCGTATTGTTAACAGGAACAAATATTTTGGGTAAAATCAAATGCACGCATTGTTAAGTATAATATCTAACGAAAAATTTTGTACAACCAAGCAAATATATGTTTGTTTTAAATAAATTATATCAACAAAATTGTATTGTTGAAAAAAATTTAACTTGAAACTTTAACGCTACGATTGTTAGTTGAACAATATTCTATTTGGTACAACAAAATTAATATCAATCTTATTTATTTGGTCGTCGGAACAATGCATTTTTCTCAGTGACCGTTTTCCAAAGCCTTGTTTACCGATATCCATTTTATTTTAAAGATGATTACTATTTGTCTCTAACCAAGTACTACGCAGTATTTGTCATAACGAAATCATTTGTGGCCGTGGCCGGCTTTGAATGCTGTTTTGCTCTTTACACAATTGTTATTTGGGAAACATCCATTAATGTTTACAGCCAACAGTGGTACAAGATATATGTGACGTCATCTTCAAACATTCTGTCAATTTATTGGTAATTACTGTTGATTCATAAGTAACTGGTCATGTGGATTTAGTGGGCAGTAATGTTTACAATATGTTAGTGGCTTGTCTGCCGCGCAGAGCCCCTGTGCAGAAGTATTGAAAATTGTGTGGTATTTATAATGTTTTACTGCTATGTCACGGGCTTTGCTCCGTCACACATAGCAGTGTTAATGCACAATGCAGTGTACATCGCACGATGGACTGAAACCCCGGCTACCAACAGAGTCTTTTTCTATGTTAACACAATAAATTGTATCAGTTCACCTGTTCTTTTGTGAATTCAAGTGCCATGCACTTCGTTTATTATTAAATCGTTTTATCTTAGATTCTTGTTTATAACTTAATACTGATTTTACATCAAAAGTTTTTGTTGTAAAATTTATAATATTATTTATAAATTTTTAATGTAGCAGAACGTTTGGCAAGAATATTGCTATCAAACGGTATAAAGGATATAATACGATCGTTTCAAAGTGCTAGAAAACACAGAAGAAAAGTTTTAGAAAACAGTATTTTCAGATTTTCGTTTATTCCCCACTCGCGCCAACTGTACAGTTGTCACTGTACGAGCATGAAGTGTGGCGCGCATATATGAAAATATCAGCGCCACTTTGATACAACGAATGGCTTTTAACGAGATCGTGTCTGAAAAGAGAGAACGCAGGAGGAGATGCTCAGTACTGGATAGCTGGCACGACAGGATTGGCCGGAGGGCGGAAAGGGCAGCTCTCGTTGCTCAGAAATGCCATCGCGATTATCATGCAACGGCGAACCCTAGTGACGTCCATCGACTGGGGTTGTGGGTGGGCTGGACTGGGAGTGGGTAGAGGTAGGAGGTGGAAGAGACCCCACTAGTGCGAATCACTAAATATATATGGTTCACTGGAAGTCCATTACCCCCTCCCTCAGCCGAGTGTGGCGCGGAGTTGGGCGCAACAGTGGCACAATTCAGCAGCATCCCTCTCATGCGTGAGGGAAATTCATTCTGACTGACTTCACGCGAAGGTTATAAAGGCTACACAGCGACAGCGAATAGCTCTTCTCTTGTAACATATAAACACGTCACTGACATTTTACTACGATTCACTTAAACGAATAATCGTGGAAGAAATTTTTATTAGCTTTCTGTTGTGTTGTGTTTAAATTGAAAAGTATTTAGCACATGTAAAAATATAATCAATTTGTAATGATGTATTATCATATTAGGTATCAAGAACATACCCACTAATGGATACAAAATGATTTGTTATGCAAACATGTTCCACTGGATACCTCTGTGTTTACGTATGATTATTCATTAACGTGCATACAGGCATGTTTGTGTACGTAATAAAAAATGTGGCAGAGATGCTTGAGTATCTGGAAAACTATTAATTACTATTTTTTACTACAAGAAGAAAATTTTTATAAGTCAGTAAGAACTCCTCAGAAACATACAGAATGATCCACGAGGAGATGTGTCATGCATGGCTTCCTCCATCCAGTATTTGGAAGTGGAATATAATATACATACGTGTCCTTGGTTAAATTAAACTGAGTAGTAAACACTGATACGTGTACTTTATCGACAAGGGATGACATAACAACCTGCTCAATTCCCGAGACACTTCACTGGTGTGGTTTATCTGCAACTGTTGATGCTCGAATAAAACCAAAGTGGTCTAATAAAATGTTGATTTATTTCTAAAATGGTTATTATTTTATCTGTCATGTTCCAAATATTTCAAAATATTTTGAAAATACCGTGAATATAACCCTCATGCATATTGCATATTCTGCTCCAAAAGACGTTAGGAATAATTCATGTGTGTGAAGGTAACTCCTCGTGAATCTTCCTGTATGTTTAACGTTCATTGAATTTTATCTGTAAATACTTCTTTTTTATGACAATATTATTTTCCTTATATAGAAAAAAAAGTGCTTTTTTTTATACAGAATGGGGTTGAATCCAACCGACAAATCACGGAAGGTAGAAAATACTGCGTACATGTGTGTTTTGTTTTTCTCAGAGCACAGGCGACGGTAGACATTCACTGTAAACAACGTGTACTATACGTTAATTAGTTCACCACGCCGATTCCTTAAGGAGGTAGTTTCTTTAAAATCATATTTTAATTAAATGTCACCATAACATAAATCCTATGTTAATTATTAAAGGAAGTATAGAATGTGTTAACAGTTATTTTAGTATAATATTAGTTTATATATCTTTACTGTTTGGTCTGTGTAATCTTCATTGTAAATAATGTAATTAATCACTAATTTCAACCTCAAATCAATAAATATAGATAACAGTCAGCTCACTTAAGGGGCCCTCCTTGTGGCACATGTGTTTGTGTGAGTGAGGTATGGTGCTAAGGGCGACGTCGTATGGGCCATACAACGGTGCGTCGCCTCTACGCTTAAGGCGTGCAGTCTTCGCGGAAAAACAAATTTCCTATGGGACTTTAAGTGGTGACCCAATTGTTTTATTTACGAAATCACTTTACTAAAGTCCAATGCACTACTCTTGAGTGGTTTCACATGTATTCTGCTAGTATATTTTCCACTATAGCTGCCTGAAAACCCCGTTTAGACCCATTTTGACGTGCACTAAAAGGGGATTTATAATATAGGTGTTGTCTTGAAAGTACTTTAAGGCAGTCGTCTGAAGTGTGTGTTCTTTTCTTAGAGAAACGTCGTGAACACACGTGTATTAGTTTCGGTGTAAAACGTTTTCTTCAAACACGCTGCAGTGTGACTTTATGGCAACGAGGCGGGCCCCTTAAGCTAAAAAAAATTCTGATAAGTAATGCTTTATGTCTGTACTGGTTCTGAATTTCAAAACAAAGTCAGTAAAATATTTTATAAATAAGCAAACATAAAATCAACAAATCTAGGACACTACTTCCTTAACTGCATTGTGAACGAAAGCTATAGGTCCTAGATAGTTGCAACAAGAGGATCAATTTCGTTGCATAAAACATATAGCTGAATAAACCATAATCAATTGCTCGAAGTTCTTCAACGTTACAAATGTTTTACGCAAGTAGATGTTTGCCACCCCTGTTATTTTCGTAAAGGAGGAAGGCCATTTCTAAATTTTTTATGGATTAGAAGAGTCTAACTACAATAAGCGATGTTCAGATTACCGTCCTTCCAAGTCGTTAATTTTCCCATATTTTGGGGGAAATATCGTTTCAAATATCGAATTTCAAAGGCTCGTGTCTTCGTTAATATAAAATTTAGACACACAGGGTTTTTCTTATTTAGGGCTTGATATTTAATTAAGAATTATCTCCCGTGGTTTGTCGGTCGAATTCAGCCCCATCTGCATAACGGCTGTGTTGAACTAACTTTACTCGAAAGATCGCTGCTTAAAGGTTTTAATGGAAATAATCTTTTTACTAAAAAATTACTATACACTTTAAACAAACATTTTCAGTTCGACAAAGTTGCAGTGGTTCATATTCAATAAAAAAATGTATTTGCCACAGTAAAATTGGTGCCGTATCAAAGGTAGTCTTTTTAGAATGCGCGGCCGGCAAAGTAGTCTAACTGCGAGGTGCTGCCTGAAAAGAAAGGCAATATCCACGTCAGCTTTATGCACGAGAAGCTTAAGAGGCCGTGTCAGGTCTTTAAGGCGCATGTATGCAACTCGCATTAACACCATATAAATCATGGCTAAATTTACGTTCTCTATAACAATAGAGTATTACACAAATCAACATTATCTTCACGTTTTATAAGAGAAAGAGTCGTTCTCATTTTCGCTGCGTTTGCCGAAGTCAAGTATAAAGAATGGTTGCTACAAATTTTACGAAAAGTTTTTTTTTTTTTTTTTTCGTATCACGTTGCTAATGTAACCGTTTGTTTTGCTTCATTTTGCAGAAAGAAGCTCTATTAAGAACGGCTGTGTCTTTGATAAAGCACGAAGATAACATGGTTATGCGTAATACTCTTATTGCTATAGAGAACGTAAAATTAGCCTTGATTTATAAGGAGTTAATGCGGGTTGCATACATGCGCCTGAATCACTGACATTGCCTCCCTTGAACTTTCCGCTGTAAGAGATACAAGCAGATTACATTTTCACTATTCAGTGTGCGCTACTGGAGTATGTGCAAGAGATTGTCACACGAAACACGTGGTATCATTGATCTGGCTGTCTTATGTGAATTCTAGACGATATCACTGTTAACATATCAGAACTACTCCGTGTTTCCAGTTAAGTGGATTAGTAATAAATTATCTCATACCTATGTTTCATGATTACAGCAGTGTGTTTGGTTGCCAGGAAATTTTCTACTTACGATGCAATTGCTACACATAGGCCTTACAGGTCTATCAAAGGAAGTGGCTCAAGAAATTATGTACCATTGACAATAATTGAATTATTCTGAAACGAGATCGCTGGCAAAAACTTTAAGCTTCTGCTGTAATATTTGTAATGTTTTACTAAACAAACGGGCAAAATAGCCCTCTTTATAAGTAAACACAGCATTTAAATCCCAGCTGTATTTTAATGATAGTAATATTGATAAGAGCAAAATTATTTCAAAATTTATATTTCAGCTAATTTTAGTCATCTCGACGACCAAGGGTACCTTATACAAAAATTTTTTTTTATATTTTCAACTTCAATAACTGTTATATTTCGAAGTAATTCCTAAATGCATTATGCGAAGCATATCTATGTATAGTATGGTTTGGTTGTCTTCGTAGTTGCAATTGCATGTATGCAGTTAATGCATTTATACGATTACGCACTCTCACCTTATATTCTTTCTGTGGCAAATTGAAACTTGCCAAAACGTTTAAACGTACTGTTACCTCCTCTATCTCGCGTAGGAGTACGTATTCATTGATACATATTTTACTCAATGCACCTGTGGTTCGGTAGTTCTCATTCAATGAAAAACGTCACCATTAACGGCGACGTTGGTTTGCCATACCACTCGAGTTCGCGGTTTCTCAGGAGTACTTACTTAATCGCGAGTTCTCACCCTTGAGACGTTTACAAAAATTCAAATGCATGACGTTTCTCATAAACCAGTGCAAACAATCTACTCACGTACCCACAACTTTATAACAGCTGGCCAATCTTACATTACCGATTTAAATTAAAATAGCGGTAATGTCTGCCTGCTCTCGTGTCCATACTTTAGTAACCGCGACCAGAGTAGGTATCTTGGTTGATAGTAGTTTGAAGGCGAGAATAGCTATGTGCTGCTCTCAACAGTTAATATAGATTATTTCTTTCTCCTCGTAGGTGCAGCTATATTTTGCTGTCAACGGATTGTTTTCCACATAGGTATTAGATTTTACACGTGGATCAGGACTAGTATATATTGAAATATTTAATGAAATAATTTTAATTACTATGAAGGCATAACGATGGTGCAGATGCAAAACCTCGTATGTCAATTTTTGGCACTATTTACATTTTTACACATTGTTCCTCGGCAATAACAAGAGTGTCCAATAAATTAGTTTTTTTTTCCAAAGCACGTTTTACTGTATTGATGCAGACTAAAGGGCTGTAAAATTCCTCCCACGCCAGTAAGATTTCATCTCCAGTCTATCCGCCCATCTGAGCTCTTTCCAATTGTGACTTACGAGGTTTTGCATCTTCACCATCGATAACTAACTTATTTATGCCCATCGAAAATACACAAACTGACTGACAATAGAAATCAAGCAGTGATTTTAAATTTATTTATTTGATATATTATCATCAAAATACGGTGAAATTTTTTTGCCGAGTAGATTTATATCATCAAACGTTTATTTATGTAGCACTATGAGGTGGCACGCTTTACCTTCGAATAATAAGTTTAAACATTATTTTTAGAAAAATTAGGGTTTGAAATCACACAATCTACAAAAACGGAAAACTGTCGTTATTATAATTTTTAATATGAAAATATCTGGGCATCTATAATAACAGAATTTCAAATATTCTTACGTTTTGATTTGCAAATAATTTTACTATCCGAAAACCTCTGCGCGAGTGGTTTCCGGATGTTAAAATAAGTTACAGTAGTACCTCTATTCTAGAAATCAACAACTATAAAAATTCATATTTGTTTGTTCGTTTTCTTTGCGTTCCTATGCTATTCATCATATTGTGATGACATTTCAGTGAGTTGTTTTGCGTGTGCCCGCAAAGGTTCATGCCAACAAAAAAAAAAACAATTTGAGGGGAGTGGGCAAAACTGGGTAGAGGGAAGAACAGGGTACCCAAGAAATTTAGTAAAAATTAAAAAAAACTTTGGTCAGTTGCTGTACGTACGCCCGCGAAGGTGTCTGCCACAAAAAAGCGTGGGCGTGGTCACGGGGGCGGGAGGGGGGGGAGGTCACGCACACACACAGACAGTAAAGTGATATTATTTGTCTTATTTCCGTTTGAAAGTAGGCTAATGAAGTCAGTGATGTCTACAAGGGAAGTATTGTGAAAGATTTGTATATGGTTTCACTGTAGCGGCATGTTAGGAAATTTTTCCACTAAGCTTCCGGCTGGCAAAAGAGAGATGTTTCGCAATAGAAGATTGTCGTCATGCATGTCTGTGCTGATACTTAGCAGAAGTTTCCTCCTCCTTACGTCATGTTGACTTTTTTTTCGCCATAACCGGTCTGGGGGGAAAGAAACAGGGTTTCCTGTTGGTCAGCAGCCTGGCGATTATGCGTTCGTCGATAGGGACAATATTATGAGGTGAGTCATGTCATAAGCGGAACAGCTGTAAGTGCGAGCAGGTCTACGCTGGCTTCAGCCCTTGTCAGTTATCACGCCGAATTTTCCTTCATGTCTTTCCGATTCAAAACTTGGCATGATATATTATATGAAAATATTTCAATACGAGCTTTACTAAGTACCCTACATATGATTACGGACATTGTATTCGAAATATTAAACAGCAATTATGAAAAAATTAATGTAATTATAATATTTGAGATAATTATCCCTCATAATGTAATCATAATTTCATAATTCATGTTTATCAATTAAGTCCAATAATATGCACCTTGTTGCAAATAGTAATGTTTCTGTAACGGTAATTCGTCACACTCTTCGTTACAAAAATTAATAATTTTAACTAAAGAGGTGACATAGCCTCTTAAAGTGAATTCGTAGATATGCTGCGTTTCAGACGCACAAAATCAATCGGCCATATCATTTTATTTGTGAGAAGTATGGTTTAAAGTCCAAGTCATATTTCTGAGTGTTTTTCGAATCCGGTCGGCATTTTCCCACATACGGCAGTCTGAAACACACATTTTTAGTCAATTTGAGGGGCCCGTAAACCATGTACCAAACGAACGTGTTGAATTTTTAAACTTGCAGCGACATACTTATAAGTGTGGGTTATTTTCGTAGATACACAAATACAGTGCATTCGTCAAAAACTCACAACTAGTTGCAACAGATTTCTGAAGCGCGTTCGAAATATATTCGTAGTTCCTAGACGGCGTTAGATTCCATGGCCATGTGATTCTATGCACGTTTTGCTGCGCGTGGTCTTGTTTTCAACAGACGATGCGGCTGGAAGAGTTAGTTTGTATCCCACGATGGGAAGTACGAGTTCGGGAGGTTTTTCAGTGTACAACCGACCATTCGATTAGTGGGTTACTGCTACTCTTTAAGTACCAATTATTATGTGTGGGTAGTTAAGATCAAGGAGAGAAAACACAGTTTTAGGTTAAGACATGCGTAAACTCAGACCAACAACTTCTCTTTTGTAAACTACGATTAAATAGTAAAAATATAATTATAAAGTGTAGATTTTTTACCCTTTGGGTGATATCTTTAACGATAAATATTGAGGTAATTATTTAAACTAACTTTAACCTATTTGTAAATGCTGAAACTCATGTTAGTAATTATTGATCTTCGTAGTTTAATTACACTGTCGTAGCCTTAATCTAGTTGTAGTTACTGAAACTCATGTTAAAACAGACAGAGGTACAAGTGATTTATCGCGAAAATGTATTGTGCCAACATCCCTTTGAAAACACTGTAGTTTCGCGTGACATTTATGATTGGTGCTTATACTTCTGACACTACGTAACTGTCTGTAGACAAATATTAGCGGAATTCTTATTGGCTCAGTTAAATAGACCAACAGCTCTACGTACAAGCGAAAGCCGGTAATCTTTTAATAAACTAATCGTTCGTTGAAACCCAACAAACAGTCAAGTTTTCCCGCGATAAACCATCATCTCTATTAATTTTGATGTTTGAAGTTTAATTGCACACTCTTAAATAAAGTTGTATTTGTTTACAGTCCCCTCATGTTGTAATTAAGAGGAGGATGGTATATTTAAAAGTGTTAGATCTAGTTGTGTGTGTTATGTTTGACAATCATTTGAAATCATTTCATCCACCGCCAGTATGAGATAACGTCAACTCCAGCATTTTTTTCTACTTTTTCTGTTGTTGTATTTGGCGTCCCAATATTTAACACAACCAATTTAACCTGGCCTTCGTACAAGGTAAATTAAAAAGTGAACATTTTAAAGTCATCATTAATTACCTGCAAAATAGCATTCGTTCTATTTGCTTTGTAATATTTCTGCATTTCAGAGAATATATCTGACAAACGTCGAACGTGGAGCTTTCTATAAACAACTAAAAAGGAAACTATTTTGACTGCGCAGGCTTCTTCAGTACAGAGTGTTGAAGAGGCTTTGAAAAGGTAGTAAATCGGATGCAAATTCTGCGTGGCAAAGTTATTCGATAATCATTTCACTATGACTTATGAATGTACAATTTTCGGGGTATGTATAAAAATATTAATGAATCTCAGTTTACATTTACTTTGCCAATAAACTTTTTTGTCTAGAGAAGAGCTTCACAAAAGCAAATCTAGGATCGCACTTTTGATGCGTGTTAAAATGAACTGAGACACTCAAACATCAGATTAAAAGGCAAGTATTAACGACACCGTACATAATTTCAATTGTTAAAAATGTGTAGGCCTTAGTGCATTAGTTCATTACGTGATCATTTACAAGACATGTCATGAAACGTAACTGAAGTGACTCATTACACTCACTAACTCAATTACTTATTTTTTTCTTTGTTAAGTGTTTCCGCAGAAAGCATGAACTGTGTTATTTAACTGGTACTTAAATGAAAAATAAGCTGAACTGAATTTTATTTCTTGAAATTTCTTGTTTCCTTGCCAAGTCTCAATGCAGCATTGTTTTTGGTGAGCGTTAACTTCATCAAAAAACAAAACGAGTAACAGATTTAATAGCAGAACGAAGCAATAAAGGAAGTTATAAAATACTCCTTTTTTATTCCTCTTCTTCTGAATAATGCAAAAACCAATTGCTCGACTTACTATCTAGCAGCTCAAGACGAAGAGCATCTGAAACAAGAATGAACAGGACATGGAAGCAGTGAGCATTAAAATAAATTACTTCTTCTGGAAACTTTGGTCATTTTTCATTTTAATAGGTTGGTACTGTGTTCTTCTTCCTGCAATGGAATTACTGTCTGTCTTAATTTCTAGGTTATTATTCTTTACTGACAAATATTCGCAACGAGAAACTTCTCGTATTGGAATTTATACAGCAGCAAAAGTTTCCTTGTTTGAGCAGCCGACCGAAAATTATAGTAGTGCCAGGAACTGTAACCACAGGTCGTATCTACGCTTAAGTTTCCTAGTGATATACAGCAATGTAGTTGTTTTGTATTTAATACCAGCTGAAATGGGAATAAAAGCGATGTAAAGGACACATTTCATGTGTGTAGCACATTTTAAATGCTCAATACGGATCTCTGTATTGTACCACGCATTTTGTGTATGCGATTCACCTCAACGCCAAGTAGGCCTATGCATAATGCATTTGAACACAGCCTTGATTGCGTTACCATAATAGGTAAAATTAAAACAAGGAATATTAAACTGCTTTATATAAATGCTGGAACGAGATTTCCGGCAGTATTTTATAAATAACTTAATAATTCGCCTGCCAAAGTAAATAAAGTGCAAAACTATTTTTAAATAAGGTTTTGCTAGCAATGATCATTTGTGGTATTATTAGAGTTAGAAATAAGTATCATTGGTAGAGAATTAAAGTGGTATACATTTACAGTACTTCAGGTTAAACAAAATTTTTGTAAATATTAATTTGTTTATGGTTTATGATACCTGGGTTTCCAGTTACAAAAAAAACCGAGGTTGTACAAAATTTGCTAGTCAAGTGTCCTTAACAGACTTCGCGCCCTTCAAAGTGCTTCATTATCATGACGTTAAATTTCCTCTACCTAAATTCACAACTAGGTGTCATTTTCACCCTATAACAATCCCTTTGAGCAATTAAAGAAGTGAATAACTATTTACGCGCTCTACACTACGTATTTCATTATTTTACTGTTTACTGAATCTTTTTCAAATTCCCATAAAGTGGCTGGACACAGATGTCTATAAATAAACCTTGATAATATTTTAAATAAAGGGCGCACTCAGGATATCTATGCAGGGATGTTAGGCAGAGCCAGCTGGTTCTGAACCTAGGAACCTGGGAAACTTATGAAAATAATGCCTAACCTTACAATAAAGCAGGGGTCCAGAGGACCTCCTCCGGGAAAGTGTAGATTTCAAGGTACAAAATGATGCTATTGAAGCAGTTTTCGTAAGGTAAAAAGAGAGGGGGCTGTACCCAATAGACCCTCCCTGTCAGAGTTTCATTGGGAGATTTGGCAATCGCAGCATTATAGTTATAAATCCTAACTGTTAAGTTTACGCAACAACTGTAAGTAAAATGGTAATATTACCTTACACAAAAATTACCACCATTCAAAAAAAATTTTACACATTTCCAGGGGGTGTTTCAACCGCCAAACCACCCCTTGGGTGCATCACTGTTCAAAATATTCTAAATTAAATAATAATAGATGTTTTATCAAGGTTCCTTTTGAGATTATAAGACGATCGATGATTTGCAAACAAGATCACTCACGTAGTTACTGCTATTGTCTACAGGCTCCGAGCACACATCATGCTTTTAGTTAATGCCGAAACCATAATTGGGCGTGTAATGACATGGTACCAACCGTACCTGGGTCAGAAAATAAAGGTGGCCTAGATTAAAGATGTTGCTGCGGATAGTTCTCCTCTGTGTAGTTCCTTTCCAGAACAAGTTTTCCTACAATTTTGTTTACGCCCTCTTTCCTGCGAAGAGATCAATAGCGGGGTTACCGCCGTTTTTCACATTTGGGAAACATGTTGGACGTTACCGTTGACTAATGGGTTATCTCGAGGTGCTTCCATTTCCCCTGTTCAAGCTTTCCGTCAGTGTTTCATTCATCCTTCATGTCATAAACACCATCACTTATAACCTAGCTTCCTTCTAGTCTAGGTAATGTAATGTCGTGGATCGATATAAACATTTATTGAGAAAATTATTTATTAATGTATAGGTAGCGACACAATCACTGTTAGCAACTGTAATATTTATTTGTGCAAAGAGATGTATTAAGAAGGTAGAGAACTATCTCAGGTCATTTCAGAATTTCGTACATGAATGTTTATGTAAGTGTCATCCATGAACATCTCCAGTTCAGCAGGGGGACCGCGGTGGCCGAATGGCACGACCATTCGCCTCCCACCAAGGCGGGGTTCGATTCCCGGCTGTGTCGGTCCCCGGATTTTCGCATGTGGGAATCGTGCCGGACGATGCCGTTGGTCGGCGGTTTTTTTTTTTCGGAGAATTCTCCTCCTCCCCCCCCCCCCCATATTCTGGTACTGCTCACCTCATGTCACCCTTCACCAGCGCTAAAGACCGCTGACAAAAATCTCTCACTCACTCCAGTCCAGCACTAGGAAGAGACTGTCAAAACCATGCCTCTATTACTGAGATGTTTCATCATTCTAGCAGCTTTTCTGGATGACTCACCATCCTACAGTTATTTTATTCATGCCTTCTCATTATGCACGCGGATAGTACCAGAATATATTTTAACGATTTTTTTTTGGTACCCTTATTTGAAATATGTAGTTTTAAGATAATCTTTGGTGGTCTTATTTCTAACTTAATTCAACTTCGTAGTTCAGAGATGAAGAACTAAATGCAGACGATGTTCTTTAGAATTGTCTCGGCGTTTTCATTTTGCCGTTGATACAATAGCATTTTCGTTTATTCCATCATGTTTTTAATAAAAAAAAAGTAGCAGATGGAAATACTTATTTTCGGGAAAGAAAACAGAGTTATGAAAACCGCAAGGAAAGCAACAAGAGAAAATAAAGTGTCCGCGATAAGGAGAAAAAATGGAATTGCCTTAAGGGAACGATTGTTCCAGACATAAAGGATAAAGATAAAAGGAATCCCGTTTGTGGGGACGAAGCAGTTAACAACACTTCTGAGAAAAATACGAGGAAGCGATTGTGCCTGCGTCTGTTATAAATAGCAAATGGCTCGTGAGCGCCGGTTGTGCAAGGAAACAAGGAGAAGATACAGGAACGAAATATAGCACTCCTATAGATGTGCCGTTTGCTAGCTTCCCAATTTCACTGCGTACTTCTTACTACTGTCGAAAGGAAAGACACGTAATTCTCCCAACATAATTTTCTGTGTGATATTACAGTTTGTGGAACCAACTACTTATGTGTATGTTTACAGACACTTTCTTTAATAAGTGGGGGTTTTTTTTACGAAAACCTTCACGTGTAGTCTGAAACTCCATACTGTATTGTGAAAACTTTTATTTAACCTGTTTACACATAATTTAATGTGTTTGGGGTTGCTGTAGTCAGAGGTAGGCACTTTGTACCGAATATAATTAAGTTGTTAGTTAAGGGTGAAATGTACGGTTAAATGAAATATGTTATTCTAATTACGGTGGCAATACTACACACAGTTTAGATAACATAATACTAAACGGTTATACTACATAATTTAGATAGGAGGGGAGCGGCTGTTTAGATAGTTAAATTCATGTTATACTCTATGATGGGTGACCCTTCGGACACCTTAGACCTGACCTTCAAATGATGTGCCGGAGGCTGATGGTGAATGTACTCGGCTATCGACGGACGGCGGTGGGTCTCGACCCAGGACCATCCTGGCGAGGTGGTGACGGCTGGAAAGCTTGAAGGAGACGGACCACGATTCCCCCGATACATTGCATTATATTGCCACACTTCAGTGCAGGTGGGGAGAATCGCTGAGGCCCTCGTCTTGTGCAACTACCGACCTAATTGCACTGCCGTTGTCGCTAGCCCGTCCTCCAGGCGAGGCTCTTGGTAATCATAACAGTATTAGTTCATTTTGTTAAATATTTTTATTCTTTAGAACAGCTGTATACTGAACTCCAGAAGGTTGTTCGGGATTCCTCGTGTAAGAAATTTGGCGGACGCTACAGTAGATTTTTTAAAATCTGTTTTTCCTTATTATCATCTTAGGGTTCGCCGCTAATAAATTCTTATATAATGTAATCCTGGCGATAGTTTGAGATCTCTTTGATTTTTCGTCACTCTCTCTTGGATTTTAAAGATATTTTTCCTTTTCAGAAAAAGTAAAATATCACTTCTTTATTGTGTAATCTGTGCTAAGTATTCTCATTTTGCCTTTTTGTGAAGTACCCAGACAGCACACTGGTACCAAGTACAATACCGATGAACCTTGATAAGAGTTATAACAGGAGAGTTATTTGTTCGACAGCATGAAAATTATTTATTTCAGTGGTTTTCGAAATGTATCAGGCTCATTTTATGTAAATTTTCTCACCTAACTACTAAATCAGATAAAGCAAGTTTAAAGTTGTGTAATAAGCTAGAAATAATTCAACATTCTAATAATAAGAAAAAGTAGCACGTATCAACCCTGTTCGGTACTGGTGTTTAAAAAAATATATTTTAAGGTAGGGTGCATCTCTCTCCATTTGTTTAGTTTAATTTTTGTAGCTAAGAATGATGGCAAAAAATTTTATACAATGTTGCTGTTAGGCATATAAAATTTAATACTAGAAAAGATGTAACATTTAATTTTTCGTTTATTTCCAGATAGTTATGTTCACGCAATAATTATGAACTGCGCTAGTAACTTATTCATAGTTTGTTTATCTCAACTCAAAAAATGCCTGTCAGAAAGTATAGTATTCTATCTTGGCTTACCTTAGATATAAGCATTATCTGAGGGTAAGACGCAGAAATCAAGAAATTTATACCATTGAAACTATTTTATTGTTTTAGTTTAATACAACTGTCGGAATCCTGTAAATATTTGTTTCTTATTTCCAACAATAGTAAGCAAAACGTTTCTAAATTTACTAGTAGAATTAACTGGGGTTGCTTAAGTCTGGTATCCACAGTTCTTCTGTTTAATTACATTCCAAGTTCGAGGGCGCTCACTCGCACAGTTGCCTGTGGCGGGGAAAAGATAGGCACAAAAACTTGAACCAAACTTGGGGGAAACTGGAGGAAACAGCGGTGCGCAAAGTGTAAGTAAAGGCATTCCTTCCCCCGGGCCCTCTTTAGCAAATCCGCGCTACGCCACTGAGCTCGGCCCGGGGCTGCCGAGGCGTGTGATTGCTGCAGTTGGCAGCACGTAATTCTCACGTTCGCAGGGTGTGTTCAGAACACGTGCGCGGAATTGTTGGGAAGGGGGTAGGGTGACTTTATCGAGTCTCGCTCGTCGGTTAGTAGGTAGGGCGCAGTGCAGGACTACTCTGGCATCCTGTTCTTCCGTGTTTATATGCAGTACTCGCCATTTCAGATTATATTTCAGTTTCCTCTGTAAGTTACAATTTCTCAACTCTTCTTACGGCTTGACATAAATAGTTATTCCGGGAACGTAGAAGTGTTTTTTTAATTACAATGCATACATTAATTTTTAACTAGTATAGTAACGTTCGAGAGGAAATAAACATATTTCATCTGCGTATTAGAACAGAAATTATATCAACAATAGTAATCAAGCAAGGCCAAATTTATAAATACACTTATCGGTGCCTAAAATATTATGTAATATGCTTACTGCGAATTGTTGCAGAAATTCTAGCAAGATGACTGATAATTATGCCCCTTAAGATCTCATTTACAGAATTTTTTACTTTAAATATTTTCCAGAAATTCACCGAACTTGATACACATATACTACACAAAAAGCTAACTTGACTTTTGTGTATTTCGTTTAATTTGTGTACATATTTTCAAAATGGTGACTGTTTGTATATTTTTAGCATAGTTTTACGTATCTTAGGATATATTTTTCAGAATTTCACCAAAAATGGTACACATAATAAGCTGTCTCGTCTCTGTGTATTTTGTTCATATCGTTTACATGATTTTAAAACAACTGCCATTTTTATATATTTAGCATAGTATTTTGTATCGTAGGAAATATTTTTCAGAATCTCATCAAACTTCGTTTAA
This sequence comes from Medauroidea extradentata, assembly GCA_003012365.1. Lineage (NCBI taxonomy): Eukaryota > Metazoa > Arthropoda > Insecta > Phasmatodea > Phasmatidae > Medauroidea > Medauroidea extradentata. The sequence continues at coordinate 9,250 of PNEQ01087488.1, read as the reverse complement.
ATATACCTACTGCATACGAAGCTGACTTTACTTTGTTTATTTCGTTCATCCTGTAGATATCCATATTTTGTTGGTCCTGTGTTCAAATGTTTTATAATGGCAGTCATTTTTGTACTTTAGCGTAATGTCACATATTTGAGGAAATAAAACCGAGCAGTTCATTAATCTTGTCACGCATATTATACTTCGATAGTTGACGAGACTTTTGTGTATTTATGACATATTTTGGTAGCATTTTGAAAACGGCGGCGGTTTTTATCTTTAAGATAGAAACACATCTCAAAAAATTACCCCAATTTTTATCGACCTGGGTACGAGTCTCAGTAAGCTGACTTATCTTTGTATATTTTGTATATAAAATGTTTAAATATTGTTTATTATCCCTATGTGTACGTAAACGATTTTAACTTTCAGGGTTAATTTTCACTCAATTTGAGGAAATTAATCTTATCGGTTATGGTGGTAACTTTTTTTTTTTTTTTTTCAAAACTTCATTCCTGTCACGGTATTCTTTGAAATTTTCCAAAATAAATGTGTTGGAAATAACTAAGTCAATAGCGCATCCATTGAGAAGGGAGTAATAACTTTGTAGGCAGACTGTGGACTGTGTAGTACGGTACATACATATATACATGTATGCACATTTTATCGTTTGCGGGGTTTTCTATTTAATGTGATAATATATTTGCAACAAAAACATTTGAAAAGTGCTAAATGGGGCAAAATTATGTTAAGGGTTTTTAATGTGTAATTTAAAAATATTTTGAAAAGGAAATTCGGCCCAATTTTTTTTTTTTTTTTTTTTTTTTGTACGCTGTTCTGCCTTTGTACCCCGTTTTGCTTCCAACCTCCCCCAGAGTATAATTAGTTTTGGCAGAAACCTTCGTGGGTACGCACAACTTGCAACTAAATTTGTTTGGTATCCTTTTCTATCCCTCTACCTCTTTTTGCCTCCCTCTTCCCATTTTTCTGCAGAAATTTTATCGCAATCGGATGACTGGTACAGAACCTCACAGAAGACAAATAAACAAACTATAATTTATAAGATACAAGCTAGCAGTCCACCCATGGCATTGCCGTGCTTATTATTCATTATAGCGTATATGTATTCAATTGAAGGACCTCATTGTACTCCAGATCAGTAGCTCGGCCATTAAGTGTTAGGATAACCAAGTTGCAGATTGAGCTCAATCTGCAGTAGGCTAAGTAGCTATAGCTAAAATCTCTCCTGAATCTATCCCTTCCACTCTTGATTACTTTCCCGGACCTTATTTATAGTCATAGCTGAATATACGAATGTTAGAAAATATTCGGACAATATAAGTTGAGTACGTGGTTTGATTAACTCATTTATCACTAGCACGACCATTGACGGCTGGTCCTTCAATACGTACCGTAGAAAGTTTACAAAAATAAATAAAATATTTCGTCACTGGGCACATAGAGGTTGTATACCATATGTAACGATATAATTGCAGTGTGTTAACTTCCGTATAAAAATCTTCCCTATGGCTGACCTTGCTTTTTCGGATCATCTGCTTTGAAAGGTTTACGTTAGCTTCCCCACCTCGTGGCATTTGAGAGTTATTTTCTCGGTACAAAAATTGAGATAAAATATTTTTTATATTTAACAAATTGTTGAAATTTTTAATTTTCATTTAAAAATTCCGCATTTTTTATTAAATACAAAAATATTTTATTTTGTTTTTATATATGTCAAATCATATCCGACAACATTGTTATGCACTGTGAATTTTTTTCGGTTTGGTATGTCGGTAGGTTTTAGTGGCGTACTTAAAACCGTAAAGTGCAAATTTTGACGTTTACGAATCATTACGCAAAAACTATGAGAGATATAAAAATTTCCTAAGAGGAATATTAAATCCCAATTTATGTCTAAAATAAGGAAAACAATATCTGGTACAAATATAAAAATTAAAAAAGACGTTGAAAACTGTAGAGAACCGCGCCATTAAGGGCGCCGTCTACTAGAATCGTGAAGAGGCGCGCAGACCTTTAACAATCCTGATTTCATTCGAAAACCATTCAACATGTTGTCAAGCTGTTAGGCTACGAAAAGCATTTAAGGATCTTAGTACAGGTCTATAATTTTGCCATTAACTGTTATCGTTCCTAACAAGTATTTTTTTGAGTGTAAAAGTGACCAAATCGGGACTTTTGACGCTGATTTTAATGTAAGAGTAATCATTTTCACAATATTCAGAATATTATAGACCTGTAGAGCGACTCTTTCCCTTTCGTCGCGTTAAATAAAATGATAGTGTTGTCGCTGAAAGTCCCACTGTAAAAACGGTTCGGCGGGAAGCATGCACGCTAGTTTAGCGCTTGGCTCGTTGAGGCGACGCGGCATTTGATGCGCGCTTCAAGGTCGACCTTACAGCTCCGTCGCTTTTGAGCCTCTCACGCGCGGGTAGACGGCCCCCTTAAGTAGGAACTGCGAGTGCAACCTGTGTCTTTTTTTCAAGTTCGAGCCACTTAAGATTTTTGTAGTGGTAGCTGATATGGTCTAGAGGCTTCAAGTTAAATATGTAACGTACACTGGCGTTTTGTAGTAGCTGTAGTCTTGCAGCTAGTTCACATGTTGTATCACTGTACACAACATCGCAGTCTTCTGTGATAGGAAAAAAAATTAACTGTACAATTAGTTTTTTCGTCTCTACTGGAAGAAAGTTTTTCATGGGCTTAAGAGAGTGTAAAGATGCAAATACATTCCTGCAAATTTTATTGGCCTGATCTGTCCAAGTAAGAAATGCATTATTTTTAATACTGATAGAGAATGTACTTGAAGTTGAAAATTTTGGGGCGACGGGCGTGACATAGCCTCAGTAGCACTTTCAGCGTAAAGGAATTGATTGAATATACATCACGTGGTCAAGAGAATTTCATGAGATAGTCTGAGATACTTTTATTTCTCGATGGTTGGGTATTTTATAAAACCTCTTCTGTCATGTAAAATTTGTTTGTGCAGTGCTGACACTACGTCGGTCTTATATCGTTGTGGCAGTGGCTTTTAATTCTCAGACCTACATTAGCACCAATAGAGACCGTTAAACGGCTGTTATCAAAATATTATAACCTACATTTTGTGCTGACTTGAATGTTCAAGTTCGTCGCCAGATTTTTTGTCATAACAGAATACAGCTAGTAAAAACAAATAGACAACATTTGATTCTGTTGTCACGCCTTAATTACTGACATTTTGGCTGCCAACTTGAATACAAGTCGGCCATCGTGACAATATTACATTTAATATTAAATTTAATTTTGTTATTTTTACAGCAAAAAAGCATTTGCTCGGGCTCTGACTTGAATGACGTCGTTGTTAAGAGCTCACAAACTCTCTTCACGTCTATATCACAAGCTAAGTATAGTAGAGGAGTGGACAAATGGTAAGCGCTTGAGGACGATGCATGCCCCAGACCTCTAGCTAGAGACACGAAAATTATTTTCGTGTTAAATTATATTTGGCGGGACTCACGCAAAGTGCCATAAATGCCAGTATTGATTTTCTTTTCGTCTCGCTGCGGCCAACATTACTTTTATGCTGTTTTATGTTTCAATACGCTGAAAGAAAACTAATAAACAAGTATTATAACTGTCAAAAATTGTTAGAAAACATGGTTGCATGTTTCTTTTTATCATTTTACTCGTCTCAATTTTCATAAAATGGTTTTCATCAGAAAGCGATATCATGGAATGTGACTAAGCGTCACCTAATGTAACATGTAACCCAATAACCTTGCTCGTACAAGGGTTTCGAGGTAGCAGCGCCCTAAGGTCGAGGAGTACTCGTGAGCACGATATGAAATGAGAATGATAGGGGAAAATTTAGCACTCTGAGAAAACCCTCCTACCGATGAATTTACCACGTTTTTATACATTGAGTAAGTTGGGAATGACTCCTTGTAATACGGTCAATTTCTTTGCTGTGTAAGATCGAGAGAGTTGGCGCAACGGTAACACGTTGGACAGATTTTGGGGGGGGGGGGGGTTCGATCCCCTGCTCCGTTCATCCCGATTTCGGTTTTTCATGGTTTCCCAAAATCACTCTAGGTGAATGCTGGGATGGTTCCTTATCAAAAGCCACGTCCGACTACTCCGCCATATCCTGCCATTGTATTTAGTGTTTTGTCACTATCACCAATTACCTTGCTGTCGAGACGCAAAACCCCCTTAACTTACTTTACCTAACCAACACCCAGCGGAAAATGTCGTCGACTCTGCTTTTCCACTAGGCTTGCTGTAAAGGAATTATCCCTACTACTGTGCACGGCCTTCGGTTAGGTGCCAGCTTACGGCGCGAGAGGTCCTGGGTTCGTATCCCGACTAGGGCTTGGATGTTGTTTTATTCCTTCACCTCAATCCACCTTCATCAGCTCTTAATACCTCGTTGTTAAGACAATGATCTTTCATTTATTTCAAACAATTGCTAATAACTACAATAGTTTTTAACCAAATAATTTGAAATATTTTGAGACCGTGTAAGTCATACGGTACACAATTTTGCCAGAGCATTTTGTTTTTAATAATGTACCGTTTTCTAGCAAGAAAAATTATTTTGCTTCAATTTGGCATAATTTTACAACAAAATATGCGATAATTCAGGGGCGAAAATCTAAAAATCCAGTTAGTGTATTGCGACAGGAAAATTCAGATACAAACGATGATATACAAGTGTTATAACTGTTAGAATGAATTTTTGATGTGTGTATTAATTTGCGTTAAAAAAATTTCGAAACCACTGCAAAACTAAAGAGCGGCGCCTTAAAGGGCCGTAAAACCCTCTCACCTCACCCAGCTACTATGCAGTATTGATCAGAATTGTCTTAGTAAGGTGATTGCAGCATAAAGTGAGTCCTTTGTTAAAAGTGCAAGGTGTATAGCACCTTGTATATATCACAATGGATATACGTTGTGTTCTATAGAATGATGGTACCCTACATATGATAATCAACTTCCTTCTATTCATCAAATACTTTAGATATTTCCGAGCACGAGGATAAAATTACCAGTACATACGAACAGAGTTCTGGTATTTCTGACAACTGTGGTATTGACTCGTGTGCTGGTAAGACAGAACGAACGAACGATATTAAATTCCTGGGAAACACATCCGAAAAATATTTCGATTCACAAGCGCCAGTAAAAAAAATTAATTTACTGACGGACAGTTTTTCTGACTTGTTTTATTGCCAAGGTTTTACAGTATTTTTCGTGGAAGACGGGATTATAGGGTTACCAATCTGTGTGACCGCGTTTGTGCTGTCGTAAATGTCGATCAGTAACTTACATTTCTTTGAGAAATGCTTGCTCGAAAAGCTAGCGTTTTAAGGTATTTAACTGCGCATTTAGAAATGTGTAAAAATGTTACTGGATATAAAATTGAGTTTTGCAGTATACTAGTCGAAATCAAAAAACATTGTTTGGAGAAACAAATTTCCTAAAATAGTTAGCCCAAAAACTTTCTGCGCAGTGCTATATTCTACATTCAATATATAATCTATATAATTGGGGAAAACCCGATATTTACAAGGCTGATAGAACAGGAGATTGTAAATACACATAGACCAGAAAATTAACTTAAATACGTTATTATACCCATCACATCAGTGAAGAGACAGCAGAAAGAATATGTAAAGTTTAATTATTTTAAAAATTTTCGACTATGTGTGTATATGTATATATTAATTAGTCCATAATTTGCGTAGTTATCCAGCAACTACACTAGCTGTGCATTTCGTATCTGATCCCTTAGTTATAGGAGGAACTAAAAAAATGACCTGGTAGTGGAACGAAACAAAATGTCAAGCTTCTCAATTAGCATTATATGACACAATATGGGTAAAGTTGTGCGCGATCTTGAAATTAACATGATTTTAATCCAAAGCGGTATGCTCTGTGTCTTTTGTATCATTTGACATTTGTATAGCCAACTGTCCATATGCAGCACCAATAATTACACATAAAGTGAAAAGCAACCGATCGTATGTACTTCCTATGTTATTATCTACAGGAAGACATTGCATGTAACACTTTCGAAAGCATCAATAATCATTTAATTCTTCACAGGAAGATATAAATACTCTGTACGTTTCGTAAAATATTACGTAACTTCCATTACGAAGATTATGCAAAGGAAAGCTTTCGTTGCACCTTGAGTCTGATTAAATCCTTCATAATCATGCAACAATTATTTTGAGTGAGACCACGGCTGCTGAGTGGTCATATCACTCGCCTCCAACCAAGGCGGTCCGGGTTCGGTCCCCGAATTTTCGCACGAGGGGAATCTTGCCGGACGATGTCACTGGCCGGCGGGTTTTTCTCGGCGACTTCTCGTTTTTCTCGCATTTCCCATTCCAGCGCTTCTCCTTCGGAAGGCCTTATCCATGCCATTCTTCGGAGGACGCAGGTACCTTCGAGCACCTAGTAATAAATCTGCAGGGTACGGATACCCTGGTCCTTGGATATCCTCCCCATACGATATTTATTATTTAAAAATTTTCACAAGCATGCATTCCACGTGACGGGAGGTTACCAAAAGGTTAATATTCTACATGTACATAAACGTATCAAAATTAAACTTTTTGAACACAACTACTGATTAATACATTTCACATTGGTTATGAATCATTACTTGCACATTTCATGGGCTTTTTCAGTAATCATTGTAAATATTTGAAGCTGGAGTTTACCTGTAGGCCTACGTCAATTTCAGACACTAAATGTAAATTTTTTTGTGCTCAGCGATATCTAAATGGGAAAATATATCAAATAACAGCACGATAAAAATATATACTTTCCTATTTTTCTGGTCAAACAACGTCCGTGAATTTTTCGATCGTTTTCGTGGAAGGATCTGTGACCCAGTATTGCAGCCACGAAGTTTAAATGGAACTCAGTGTTAAATTTAATTACTTCTGTGCGGATCTTATTATTAAAATCTAATTATTTTAAACAAAAAGCAATCTACGTAAATTTCTGATATTATATTCCAAATTGCTCTATGAGGAACCTGTTTTTTTTTTTTTTTTTTTACTTTTACTTTTATCGTTTAGTGTCTAAAGAGAAATGTAATAACAATGTTTCCCAAGAACAATTTACTAACGAAACAACATGGTTTAAATTTGGCCTATTGTTATATGTCTTACGTAATTTTACGCAGAATATACTGCACCATGTTTCAAAAATGTTATCTTTAAAATAATTTCATTAAAAATTTATTTATTTCTACACTTGATTCCCCGTTTATTGGTTCCAGTCTTGGCAGTCCATCGACAGTGATATCGTTAAAAACGACACATAGACAACTACCACATTAAAAGAAACATTAAAAATTTTAAATAACCCCCAACATAAAAAACCTCTAAAAAGTAAAAAAAATTAAATTTTTCTCTTTATTAAACTTTATTAAAAGTACCTATTAATAATTTGATGATGAGCGTTGTCAAGTCAGGGGACCGCTATGTGAAGAAGTATAGTTAGTTATACATAGGCATAAGAAATACATATACTAGTATCAAATTGTACGAATGAAATTAGTTTTTAACATCAATCTTACAAGGTCTACAAAGTTCATGCAGTGTTTCCATATTGTACCAATTATGTAAGTGCCGTTTACTTGATAGCCACGCGCGATGCGGGGATTGCGAGGTATTTGGCAAGGAAGACGGGGGCGTCACAGAATGCGGCAAACCGAACGGGCAGACACGTCAGGGCAGATGTTGTTGACGGTTGTGTCTATTTTGAGAATTTTTCAGAGTAAATTAATTAAGACTGACAACTAAACGATCGGATATTGTTGTTTTGTTGCATAGAGTAAGTTGTTGTATAATCCATACTTTTATCTTTATCAATATTCTTTTTATTTATATTTTATATTAGCAGTCCCCCGCGGATTTTGCTCGCAAGTATTATTCGTAACTGGTCATGTTTACTTTGATTAAAAAACCTTTTTGTATATAAAGTGTTAGAATGTTGAACTAATTCTGCAGCAGGATAAGTAGCTATAGCTGAGCCTTATTTGTAGCCCTGCCAATTTGACGTTGTGGGGTAGTTACAGACACCTAAAGTAAGCGGTTAATCGAATGAAAAACATATTTGCCCTGTTCACAACCATTGGTGACGGTGCCCTCAATTAGGCTATATATATATTTTTAAATATTCATTTGAATTTAAATGACATTACAAAGTTTCAGTGGGTCAAAGGTTTTGCGGAAAAGTATTTGGTGCCCCAAACTTGAGATTTGTGAGACGATATATCGTCGTTTTACTGCCAAAAGTGACCAAGTAAAAATGAGATAAAATGATAAAAATGCTAGGAATATGTATATGTTGTTCACGAACAATTGCCCAAGTTTAAAGTCTATTCGTCGTTTCGTACTGTTGTGTCACAGTATAGTAACTTACCACATTTTTGTTAATATCTACAATTCAATAGTGATTTTAAACAAAATAACATGTAAGTGGAAAGCGAACTGCAATTTCACCCCTTCTAAACGACTACATGTAAATTGCACTAATTCGTTCTCCCTTGTAGTTTTTGTGTGTTAGAATTGAACGTTCGCACGCAGCTTTTAACGAAATTCGAGCCCAGAACCTCCCGTAATTTAGACCTGAGTAACAAACCACTGCGTCACGTAACGTCGAAATAATTCATAAAAATTAAATTTAACTTAAAAAATGTCCCGGGATCATAGAGGTTGTACAACACCACATATCGATAGGTTACTGTAGAGTGAAGCTCCTGGAGGGTTATGCTCGAGTTTTCAGTCACATGCGATTTGGAAGCTGAGTGTTTTTTTTTCAGGTCCAGGAGAAATTATTTCTCTCTTTTAACCTAAAAAACTGAAACAATGAACAAAAAACAACCTCCAAGTCATGAAAACGATCGCTCGTCTTGCAACTCACATGCGACTGAAAACTCGAGTATAGGTACCCTGTAAAGGTTATTTCTCGCTGCTCGTTTCGGCTTTTCTGATCGTCTACCTTATGTTGACCAACTTAGGTACATTCTTAATAATCACGTTATCTTATTGTTGCGTGCCATGTTCCTGGAGGCCAGTGGTCGGCGGCTGTTTCGTAACACCTTGAGGGCTGGCCGATGACTCAAAGCCCGGGTGGCTCATAGTGGGAAACCCGCCTAACCTACGTCATAGATACCTGTCCCAACTGCGTCTTAACCCTTCGAGGGTGGCCTACGTGACTAAAAGCATATCCGAAACATGATGAA
>PNEQ01087487.1:58580-93412 GCA_003012365.1 Medauroidea extradentata | reverse complement strand
GAGTGAACATAGTATTGCCTAACAATCACGACCGACCACTGACAACAACACAGCACTGATTCACAGAGCACCTCATTTGAGGGCAGAAACGACCACTGCAAGGCTAGGCAGGTAGAAATACCCATCGCGAGTGTAGATGATGTTTGGCAACCCTGAAATAACGAGCTCGCTCTTCCAGCTGGATTCCCAGAAGAGGCAGACCACACCTGCCAGACACTCCCAGACTTCCTGCCGCCACGTGCGTGGAGGGTTGCATTCGAGATATTCTGGAATTCCAGGCGCCGAGAAAACATACACTCTTCTTGTAATAGCTTTTCGGTTTAAATACTATGAAAAGTGAAATTTTTATAACTTGTTTTGAAAGTCCATGGATGAAACTACTTCGTGATTGTACTCATTTTATATTTTCATGATTTATTTATGCTTTTACATGTATACGAAAAAGACCATATTTAGCATAATGCACATTCAATACAAAAATTTTTTCAAAAATTTTAAATACTTTCAATCGATAGCTTACATAGTGTACTATTGTTATCTCAAAAATTACCAATATATCTCTTCTGGTTCTCCAGAAACCTATGGCACGAAATGTCGAAAATCGTAACTTTGAGAACCTATAATGCTGAAACTAGAAAGTTTAGAAGTTAATCTTTTCGGCACAAAAGCTAGTCTATAGGATACCTATATGTAGGGATAATAATTAGCTATAAAAATTTTCGGGTCCAACAGCCTTGTCGTGGGTGACGTTTAAACGAGTTAGTTTATAGATAATAGTGACATTTACAAATACTAGGTTGTGACAGTTTACCGACTACAGTACTGAATTTTCCACAAAAAAAAACTTTGTTTCATGTCGGCGACATAATTTTGAATATTTAACCATTTTAAATCTTTAAATAGGTCCGCAATGAAGTGTGTTCAAATGCCGGTAGAACTATTCAAGTTTAACGGCATTCTTTTTGAAAAATAAAACCTGTTTTTTTTTTTTTTTTTTTTTGTGATTTTAGTGCCATATGAGAAATTTTCAGTTTATTTCAAGCGTCTTGAAGTGTTATTAGTAGAGACATGCAAAATTCGCGTTTTCATTTGGTAGCAGACTAAACTTCACTTACCTATACATAACAGAGCATAACCTACGATTCAATAGGCCACGAACTTTTATGTGTTGTCATTTACGTGTGTTACGTCTTTACAGAGATTGGTCTCTCTACCGTGTAAGCATTCTCCGCGGCAAGTCACGACAATATCGGCCAGCGGGAGACGTTGAACGAGCCTATAGTCACTTGGAGTCTAGTCAGCTGTAAGAAAATAACGCGAATTTTGCATGTCCCTAGTTATTAGATATTTTTTAGTTACATTGTTGGCCACTCTGTTTCCAGATGTTCAATAAGGCTGTTCGATATAGTGATATTTCTATACTATCGATATAAAATCGATATCAAATTGTCTAAAATCAACGTAATTTTAATACTATATTATCGAAACCAGCGATGTCTCGATACTGTCAATATATTCAAAACACATATAAATCTATGTTGATCATATTAGCAAAATCTACAATAATATTAAAAGTTTTCAATACATCTAAATAATCAATGTATTGAAACTGACGAAGATTTAATAAAAATTAACGATATCATATAAATTAAGTTAAGTAAGAGATAACAATAGTGAAGCTAAAAATGCGGAAAAGAACATTACAATACTTGCAAAATATAAATCTACAACCGATAATGTTAAAGAAATAAAGACTTACACGAGAACGGGCACAGTATTCGATGCATTTGAATAGTAACATTGATTTGCTTGTTTATACAAACATGCGTATGAAATTATTAGGGTGAGTTTCCAAAGCTACTAATTTGGTATTATCAAAATTAATATTGAATTTTTAGAAAACAATTGTATTGCAAATCGGCATATATGATGATCACCATTTAGTTAATTAATTTAAAACATATTAAGGAAGCTTATCAATTATGTATATGAAGCGACGTTCTAGAAAAGTCTATTATCGAAAAAATATATTAAAATTGATATCGTAATATTGATAGGTATCGTAAATTTCTATTGAAAAATCTATATCAGAAATTGAAAGTTCATCACTATATTGGCATTTCGATATTAATACGCTGAAACATCGATATTAAAATGTATGGAATTCTAACACCCCTATAGTGTTAGTACGATCTCTATGAGGCGTCTATCTCTGACTTTATCGTATTGACGTTTCTTCGTCCTCGGCCCTATACGCGCAGCTTAGGTTAAACACTCTTGCAACTTGCATACCGTCTTTTTTCGTCTGCCAGTGTTTATGCGAATTACTTTTACCAGTGTTATAATTGCACAATGTAAAAACAGTAGAGAAGTTTTCCCCACTAGAAACTGCATTAAAGTAACTGCCACTGTCATCAGTTTTCTTCAAACCATCTCAGCAAGTCTGTTAAGAAGTTCTTCCAAAATAGTGTTGGGATTTTAAAATGTTTGTTGCAATGGGAGTTCACAACTTTGGATGTATAGGTTTTGTGGACATACGCCGTTGCTAGAGACATGCAAAATTCGCGTTATTTTCTGACAGCTGACTAGACTCCAAGTGACTATAGGCTCGTTCGACGTCGACACATAAAAGTTAGTGGCCAACTGAATCGCAGATTATGCTCTGGTATGTATAGGAGAGTGAAGTTTAGTCTGCTACCAAATGATAACGCGAGTTTTGCATGTCTCTAGCCATTGCTATGTTTTTCTGATGAAACTTGTGTTGAATGACAAAAGTACAAAAAGAGCAAAAAGAGACATATAAAACAAAAAAAATAGAAAATAAGTCTAACATTCCCAGAGGAATGCTGCCAGTTTTATTTTGTTTATTATTTTTAATATATAAAATAAAAAGAAAAACTTACAGAATTCCTCTGGGATTGCTTTTTTTATTTTCTGTTTTTATTTCTATTAGTTTGTCTGTTTATTTATTATTTTTATTCTTCGTTATTCAACACAAGTTTGATCAGTAAAACATGTTAAATGGCATATGTTCACAAACCAATAAATCCAAAATTGTATTGTATTGTGAGTTCCGTTTTTTTTATGACAACTCTCTGGGCCAATGCCTTGAAATATATTTCTTAGGTTCTTAAGTTTTAATGTAACATTTGGTGCGGATGGTTATGAACAAAATAAGTTAGATAAGGAGTGAGAAATGTTGGGAGTAAGGAAGCGATAGCGATCAAGAGGGCGATGGCTACGAGGGTTATTTCAGTGGTTTCACCACAAGCTTTCTTGAAGTAATCCCGCTGTAAGAGTTTATGGGGGTAAATAACACGTCATCAAGAAATAATCGAGTGAAAGGGTGGAGGGATAGGCTACCAATCATAACCGACGATGAAATGACTAGTCGCATCCAAAAATAGTGGTCAGTCATTTTCAAGAACAACAACCAATCGGCCCTTGAAAAATATAAGCTACACGGTTAGCCAATTATAACAGTTATTCAGTGTAAATAAGCTCGCTTTCAAGGCATTAGGTGTACAACAGGCGAAGTGAATATATCCGGCGGTTTAAAGAGGTGGTAAGTGTGCATATTATGGAGGGTCTTCGTAACTTAAGCTGAAACTTGTCAGTAAAAGAAGTCGTGTACTCATGTATTTTTAGCCTTAAATATTAATTCAAATTCAGGTGTGTAGACTATTCAATAGGCTATTATTCACGTAAATGTTTTCTTCGTTCAAGAGGGCATGCTACGTAATTCAGCACTAAATCATCAGTTTAAAACTGAACTTTCTCGAAGACAGTTAAGAAAAAAACATAAGTGTTTCCGTATAGACTTTAAAAAACACGTTGATTTAAATTTTATGTTTGAAGCGTTTATTTGTGTGCTTATTAAAGAGGTATTAATTTGCACGTAGAAAAGGCTGGTAATTTCATATTTTTTTACGTGTAATTACGGAGTACTATGACAGTGTTATTTTACGCAAATGTTCTTACTGATCGAAAAATGTGTACAGATATTTGATTAAAAATTACAAATGTGTAAATACAATGACGTATAGAAATATTACACGTAAGTTTTGTTTTATTACCGCACTCTCCTTGTATAAATACACGGATTTCATTGTAAAAGAGCGTGTTTCACAGTCCAGTCTTGAAACGGTAAAATAGTAGTGAATTTACTCTAGAAATTTGCGTAGAGAAACTACCGTATTAAGTAAAAGCTTTAAGTTTATTTTTAAACGAAAATATGCGAATATTTTACTATCTCCGACGTTCATGATATCATATTTATAAAAAGATTTTCCAACTTCCACATGTATTACGTTTTATTACATTGCAATTTTTGCATGAACTCATCCGGCCAGCGTAAATATTTACAGTAAAAATTTGTAAAGCCTGTTACCGTGTCTGTGAACGACAACACTATAAATTTGAATTTTACTATGTTCGTTAAAAAATACCGTAAACATGGTCTCTATGATACTTAGCATGCAGTGCAATTATATTTTGATGTCTCATATTTTACTTTGACATGTAATTGAGAGCAATTTTTCGCCGAATATAATTGTGACTAGGAAAAAAGTTAGTTTACAAATTACAAACATTACCCAAACATCAATTAGTATTGATCACATAGGCCTTATTAGGTTGTAAATTTCTTTGGTGGTGAAATCACCATGCAAATATTAACTGTTGGTTAAATAAGAAATTTGTAAACATATATGATTTTGGCGTAGCTGATGTATCAAAAATTTTGCTAATAAATCAACAAATTTTATTGAGTTCACAACTGCCTACTTGTAGATAAAGTTTTATTTATCTAACTCATTGCATTTAATATAAACTTACTTCAAACCTAGTTATTTTGTACGCCAGTTGACTTTGTATAGTACACTTGATCGTTGCCCAATCACACGTCCGTGCTATATGTTATGTTAGTTGTACAATTCGCGTTTTAAAAAAGAGTTTAAAATTCCATTCCTTTAAATATAAAATACAAAAAACAGTTGATAACAAGCTTATCGAATGTCTGCACTCTCCAAGCATTCCGAGATAATTATTTTTGTGTGTGTTCTAAATTGCAATTTTTATTTGATTTGCCTACTAGTGTTAACCTCATCATAAGAGACCCGTATATTTGGCGGGTTCAACGGCTAGCAGGCTGGACTGCACAGTCCTGTGTACATTATGTCCTCAGCTACTTGTACATTGGCTGCTGCTCCAGTGAGTGAGTATTTGAACATTTGACGATGTAGCGCGGGAGTCCATGAGTGTTTTCATGCAGGTCTGCTATTGGTACACAGTGCTCAAGGAAGAGTTCCAGTAACAGTGACCCAATCGTGTAAATATATTAACGTGTACAGAAGTTTGAAATCTTAACGTCTTCCCGAATGAATTCGCAAAATTTCCGGCACTGACAAAAAGAGAGATACTTTTCCGAATAAATGTTTCATAAGCTCTCACCATGCAAAATGAACACAATCCATCCTGACCCTGACTCATTCTGTTGACGTAGATAGAAGACATTCCGCGCCTAAACGCCCCTGCGTCACGACGCCGAGGCTGAAGTCATCAGTCAGTCAGCGAGGAAAGACAGCACGGACATTAGCATACAGTGGCTGGGGGGTCCGCGATGCGCACGTCCACGCCTTGGGGTGGGAGGGGGGGGGGAATATTCAGGGTGCACGATGATGGCCCCCCGTGCGGGGCAAACAATGCTGGCATCATCTCCCCTTGCGTGACGACGTAGCTGCGGCCCGCAGACGATGCACGACCCGGTCACGTTACAGTTACTGCCAGCCAGTGAGATACATGCGTGCGGTTCCAAGTTTACCAAACCACGATCCAGTAGGCAGTACTCACGGTCGCAAATTCACGAGCAGCCTGGTCGTGCCGTCTCTAGAGAATAATGCAGAGACAAATAAACCACCGGGGATGGGGAGAGGATTTGTCACCTCTTACTAGAGACCGGAAAAATTCGCGGGTTCTCTGACCTGTAAGCTACTCAACAAACAACAGTTGTTCGTTGGCTGCTCGCTGACACAGTAAAATGGGCCCGCATGTAGTTTAAGTGTTATTATTGGCTCATCCACTTCAAGGCGGTGTCAAATGAGTCAATGGCCAATTGTGAAAGTAGCATGAACTTACAGTTGCTGGAATCACAGCTTGTGCCTGAAAGAAAACGCGCATTTTTCAGGTCTCTACCTCTTACGTAGACATTACTCAGGGTCAGAGAAATCTCTGACAACGCACGATTATGTTTCCTCTAACTGACAGAATAGAAAGCTTTGGACACTAAACATTAAGTTCCTTCATAAAGACTTTCGTATCAAGTAGGTTTTCCCTTAATTTGTGTTTGTTTACATAAAGCTTATAATATGTTGGGCACAAAGTAATAAGCTGTGTTCCTGCTGTCATATTAAAAAAGTCAGTAACATTTTGAATCGCGAAGATTGCATGTTTGAAATACTCAATGATTGAATCAGAATCTTTTCACTGGTTGAAAAAGCAACTATTTTTTCCTAGAAGTATATTAAGTACGTAATTTTTTTTTCAATTATGTCATAAGCTTAATAAGAGCTTGCGCAAAAAAATAATATCCTACGGAAATGCAGCGAGAATTTAACCCATGACCCCAGACACGTCAAGCTAACACTTAACCTTTAGTTCAGGATGAACACTTGATTATTATATATTCCGTTAAAGCAAGGTTGAAGTGTTGTTTACTGGTGATATGTGTTATGTACTGTAAATATTACTGTGCATTTAAGTGTAAATTACTGAAACACTTAATTGCTTTAAAAAAAGAGAGAAAATAAAAATTAGTAACATACTTGACTTGGAAATGTTGGTACTCTATGTACTATGTGTAGACTTAGATTGCGTGAAATTGTTGATACTAAGTACAGATTTCAACTTTAGTTTTCTAATTACATACTGAACAGGAGAATCTGTTGTTTCCTCATTCTATCAGTCAACTGTGACCAATCAATAAATTCGCCTTTGGAAAACCTTGTAGTATATTGGAACTGTAAAAATTACACTGAATGAATGTAGAACTACCCAAGAATAAAAAAAATTCTGCATTGATTTAAGTGGGCTTTCAATATCAATTCAAATTAATACAATTGCGTCAGGTAAATTACACAAGATAATATTTAATTTTATAACTGGCCTATGTATTTGTATCAGTAACATAAAATAGTGTTAAAACAATAAAGTGTGAATATCAAAGAAAATTTTTAAAGTCTATATACGTGGGTTAGTTAAGAGACTCAAGTTATCGTATACCAAACATTTTATAGGGCTTAACATTGACATGCTGTTAAATGTAAGTTTTGGTTTTGTGTACCTTCATAAACAAGACACAAATAAAGAATTTAAAAAATTTGTATTACAAATATTATTGAATTTCTTAAATTTTTATTTTCAGTTTCAGCATTTTTTAAATACAAATAATTTTTATTCTTTATTTTTATGAGCATGACATTGTAGCCTGCAATGTCTTTTTCCGCTGTGATTTTTTTGAGTTTGGTATATCAGTTGGTTTTAATGTAGTCCTTAAAACTGAAACATGCAAAATATGACTTTAACAAGCCATTACGCGAAAACTATGAGAGATAAAAAAAATTTCATAAGAGCCAAATTTAGTCACATTTTGTATCTACAATAAGAAAAAAATATCTGGTATAAATAAAAAAAAAAGTGTGATGAAAATTGTGGTAGACCGCGCCCGTAAGTCCACCCAGGTTGGTGCTCAGTACATGTCGAACCTTCATGTTTACCACCACTGGCTTTATTTGTTCATCTCAGTGTCACAGACATTACATAGGTTCTTCGGTGCTGTTTTCAATAAAAAAAACTACCCGTAATTTTATTTTTCTTCATATTTATACCTGTAAAAATATTTTAATTTCAATCCAGAAAATGTTTTTTTTGTTCGAAAGCGATATCGCGATAGGTTACTAAGCCCCATTTAATAGTTTAACATGTAGTTCTTCAAAATTGTGCTGCTCAAGTGGGGAATAAATAATGTTAGTTTTATATTTATATGAAATAATGTTCGTTCCGTAGACGTGACTTAGGATTACATTTGCCCCCTTCCAAAAAATCGTCAGCCTTTTCTTTCCCTACTGACATTTCACAGTGAAAATCTGCATGTTTTTAATTCAAACACCCCTCGAAAATCAATTAACATAATGAAACGAAATAATTCACATTGAAATTACATGACACTGGCTACAGCTTGATGTATATAAAACTTTTAAAAAATTTCTGAAATTTGGAATTTTTTTGCTACTTTTAGACATTTCTTTTTAAAATACAGAACTATTTTGTTGTGTTTTTATATGCTTCAAGCCATAGCGCGTGGCATGCAGTTTTACTGTGAGTTATTTAGTTTTATTATGTTCACTGGTTTTCGGGAGGTGTATGAAGTAAAAACACGAAATGTTTCACTATGTAATGTAACTATGGGAAACCTGGCTGAGGTAATTTTTTGTGAGTAAATGTACCCCCAAGGAACGTCGACATAACTAACACTATTTCACACAAATATAAAATTACGATTTTGTTCTACTTGAATGCTCTTAAGCGCTAGTCAAATCTTTCAAATCCTGACCAACGAAGGTTAGGAACCTGTATCGCCTCAGCACTAACAGAAGCTATAGATGTTGGAAGAAGCTGTGTACTGAAGTGTGTAAGAGGTGGTGGGTGAGGTGACTACGCGGAGATAGGTCTAGGACGTGAGGCTGCTCATAAGCCAGCGAGGCGACGGCGCACAATGGGGGAACAACCACGCTGGTCATTAGTTGACCTCTGGGTGACCCCGGCGCCGCCTCTCTCCCCATGCTGACACGACCGTCTTTTGTAAGGCCGTCTATAGCGCTACCGACGACTACTCGCTCTGCAGAGGAACACCACTTCCCGCCTGCCGACACCCTCATTTCGTAGGCCTACCTACAAGGTCAACTATGTCATGGGTCGGCTTCCGATGTAACACTTTCTTAGTTCGATCCTCGGAGAGGCAGCTGTGTGCGCTATTTTACGTATCAGTCAACGTAGACATGAGTTACGAAAGAATTTAACTTCCCCAAGTACAATGCGTCATATTTTAGAGTTTAGACAACCAAAGAGTTACTTAAGTTTCCAGTTGTGTATATAAATGCTTACGAATTCAACAAACCACCGAGTATGCTGGTAAAATACGGTTATGTATCTTTATGACTAGGAATATGTATGCTTATCTACAATTATTTCTCTGAATTCTCTAATTAGCTTTCTATTACAATTTTAGTATATTTTATTATATTTTCATCGGAAGGTTTTAACATTATAGCCACTACCTTATTAAAACAAACCAATGAAGAGCCTAGAATGTTCAATCCAAACCGGACGTAAGTAGGTACCCTTGCATGCTTTCGTTAAAGTGTGCAAAATAACAAAGTGTTGCTGTCCTATAAAGTCTTTAAGGATACTGGTACGTATTATGGATCTCATTTTTAAAGTTGTGTTAATTTAATTTATCAACATATTTAAAGTTACACAATACATATTTTACATTTGTAGAAACTGTTATTTTTTAACTAAGCCTCTTAGAACAAATTTTTACGGTAACGACAAAAAGTAAAGTATTAAAATTAATGTGGTTCTTTCTTATGGAAAATAACGAGTTGGATACTAGTAATATTTTAGTATATGGCACCAAATTTGAAGTGATTTTCCCGTGGAGATTGTAAAGTAAGTATAAAGTAATAAAAAATAGTTACAAAGTATATTTTCATTCTAGGTTACTACTGAATCAAATCAGTAATATAAGAATATATAGACAATAAGTAAAACATTTATTTTCATCCTCCCCTTCATTTATTGAGATGTCATTAAGCATCTAAGATGCCATACTACAGAAAACGCTACAGACGAAGAAGATACTTTCCAAGAAAGGTCTTCAAGAATATCGTAACACTGGAAAAGGATGCTGTTACTGGTGAAGTTGATCCAACGAAGTTGAATACTAAAGTGTTTGCTGCAAAGAAAGTTTTGTGCTAATGTCTTTGTTGTATCGTTTTGGTTTTAAAGGAATTCTCTCAAAGTTAGGTAGTGGCTTGTTACAAGTTTGTTTTACATAAGAAGAGCGGACTTGCTAGTTCTGCTATTGTGAATTTTGTGAGTGATGTAGATCCTCGTAATGTTGTGTGTTGGAAGTCGTTTGCTATTAACAGTAATGTTGGTTCTTCGCCTGCTGTTATAAACTGTACGCAAGCTCCAGTATACGTTAAATTAGATGGTAGTATGTGAGATATTTAAGTTTTGGGACATATTGAGTACAAATACAGTGGTTAGTGTATGTTAAATGTTACCAGTGTATTCAGCATGTTAATAAACCCGGTGTACAAAGGTTCAGTTCTTAGCTTCAATTATTAATACCTGATCAATCAATGTCTAACGGACGTGCTGAAAGTGTGCCTGAACTTCTATAACCCTTAATCTTCACGAATGCCGTTGCAGCTACTAGTATTTGATTGTCAAGGCACGTACCTTTAAGCAGGTAACCAACGTGACCACTCTATCAGGCACTATGTAGAATTTAAAAACTTTTCGGTGTCTGGGTGAACTTATTGTGTGTGTTTAGTAAAAAAAATTGTAAATGTAGACTGTGCGCAGTAAAGCAAGACATTTTTTAAGCCCTTGATATTTTTTTTTCAACCAATTCGTATATTTTCAACTCATGCTAATTTAAACATGGCAAGCTAGTATCGAATATAGCGCGTAGCCTACAACATAGGAAACAACAATGAAGTACAATTTTTTTTTTTATAATTTGGCGAGACGTTCTTCAAAACTTCCCACCACACCGGGAGCAGACGACATAACTATTGAGATTTTTAAATGTTTATAGCAATGGGAGTTTACAATTAGAAATTTTTGGTTTGTGGACATACGCCATTGCTCATGTTTTGATGACAAAACTTGTGTTGAATGACAAAATACAAAAAAGAACAATAAACCATATAAAAAACACACAATAACACTAAAAAAAGCAACCCCGGAGGGATTCTGTAAAGTTTTTTTTAATTAATACATTAAACAACAAAGAATTCTAAAGAAAGAATTTTGTCGAATATCGACACAACACCCAGACACAAAAGACACACACAAATATAGAACCAGATTCCCAAAATGAAAAAAAAAAATGGAAATAGACAAAAAACAGCGAACAGAAGACAGCAAACAAATGACAAGAGACAGCACAACACAAGATAAAAGCGGTTATAATTATACACGTTACTCCCAACCTTGCTGGCGCCGGGACGTTTCAGCGACATTGAAGACGTAACTTTCACTTATTTACAAGATACATTAAAATATAATATAACATTGCTACATTTTAAAAATAATTTCATGCAGGCATAGTTATAATGTGGGGTGCGCAGCTGCCGAGTGGTCAGACAACTCGAATTTCACCAAGGCGATCCGGGTTCGATCCCCGGCGTAGTCGGTCCCCGGTTTATTCGCACGTGAGAAACGTGGCAGACGTTGCCGCTGGCTGGCGGGTTTTCTCGGGGTGTTCCGGCTTCCCCGGCCCTTGCATTCCGTCGCTGATCCATCTGTCATATGTTTCCTCCAGGTGAGGTCACTCCATCGCATAATCAGAATATTGGTTGAAACGGTGTAGGAGAATCCTTGTAGTGGCGCGGGCTCCTTCAGTCCTATATGTAGGACTAGGAAATATTCGTGAGTTCAATGACCTGTATGCTATAATCAAATGTCCTATGCATACTCAAGCCCCGTCTATTCGTTCATTGTCTGCTGTCTGAATGAGTAGCAGGTAATGGACAAATGGTAGGTCTGCTGTATGTACAGGATAATAGATTCTGGCATGTTGGTCGTTGGACTCGCGAAATATTCCTAGCACTAAATATATGCGATTTTTACTTTTATTTCACATTATATGCTGCGGACATGTCACTATTGGAACGGAGTTCTGGTGGGAAAATGCTGATCTAGTAACAGAGGGGGCTGTGTCAGTTCTACGACCCAGTCAGTTAACAGAACTACTTTTCCTCTCCCCGCTACGCTGGGGGTTATGCGGGGCGGTGACGAATGCTGGATGCTATGGCCAATAGGGTTTCAGCTTTGTCTGGAGTACGAACTCTTCACGTCTCGTGGTAGCCAATGGGAAGAACGATACATAAAAACCAATAGACTGTGCATATGGTTTATGTACAGGGTAAAGGGATGCTAACAGGCGGTGCGTATTGTTTTGTAGAGGGTAAGAAGTGTATGGGGAGTTCTGCGACCTCGGCAGTTGAAAAAATATTTTTAGAGGAGGTGTGCAGAGTAGTTCATGGTGGAGGGAGTAAGGGGAAGAACAGGAAAAACGTTCGGTGAAATGGTGAGGTCATAGAAGTGACCTTTTCCGGTAACAGAGGTGCAGCTTTCATCGTCGGCGACAAGTGTAACCCAAGTGGACGGAGATGTCAGACGACAATGATGACCGCGAGGTTATTGGGGTGCGGGGATTTTAGCACCGGGCGGAGGAGAAACTGATGTGATTTATGTGAGCGGGCGGCGCGCCCAAGGTGGTCGGCCCGGCTCTCAGGGAGTTCCTAAACGCGCCGCTAAACATCTTATCGCCGCGCTGGGGTAAGGTAATAACAGGGAGGGATAAACAAGAGTTATTGGCCGGGTGCAAGAGGTGCAGGAATTAATGTCGAACATGGGAAATATCGGCCTTCGACAACACAGCTTCGTGGCCAGACCCTGCCTTCTCGGGTGTGCGGCTGTTGACGGTGAGTAGGTCTTGTTCGCATGTCGCTGCAAAAAAACGCTGTGAGCACGTCGTAAAGCGGCCGCCTGGTGACGGGTGTGTTTGTGAGAGGCGAAAATCGATGAGGCGCTATGAGATATACATGTATTGTGAAACTTTCTCTACGGTCAAAGTCGTAAACGCGTAAACAGTGTTCCCACGGTAACGATTTTGCTGAGGGACTTCAAGCTGTAAGCCTATCATTTTATTGAACCCGTCACTGAACCAATGTCCAGTGTATTTGTAGACCACAGTTTCGAACGAATTCAATTAAGATATCTTGAGAAACAATCGTTGGTATAAAGCGAATTTTCGACATGCTTGAGGACTTTAAAATAATGTTTCTAATATGTGTGGTGTATTACGTCATATTCACAAGTAGTTTGAAGTGTGATTCCTCTTCGTAGATAAGCCTTGGGGTCGCATGCAGTGGCGGCTCGAGGATTGTTGGAAGGGAAAGCACTAGTTGCTGATAATTGTACACTTGTGTGAACGCGCCGCCGTATACCAATGACCATGAAATATGTACTGGCTACTTATTGTGTTGTGATCAGTCAGTAATAAGCGGCAGCTACATACCAGCGTGTCAATGGCTGCAGCGTCAACTAGGGCACAACACTATACAGTTCTCTGCAACTTGTGCCCTCCTGGCAACAATCTACCAGCTGCCACTGGTCGCATGTTTAGTAGTCCCTAAGAAAAGATGTAACTCTGAACACGCTGAATGCAATTCGAGGGCCAGCTAGATGGCCACCTTAAGGTGTTCAAATGGTATAAAATCATGC
Organism: Medauroidea extradentata; assembly: GCA_003012365.1. Taxonomy (NCBI): domain Eukaryota; kingdom Metazoa; phylum Arthropoda; class Insecta; order Phasmatodea; family Phasmatidae; genus Medauroidea; species Medauroidea extradentata. The sequence continues at coordinate 79,831 of PNEQ01087487.1, read as the reverse complement.
TTATATATTTTCATAAAATGTTGTCAGATTTGTAGACGGTACTTGTGACTACAGTTTTCTCTTACCAGACAAGTTTAGATCGCATAGTTTTCTCATAATTGTGCATCATAGTCAAAACTTGAATGTTACGCTGCCATGCAAACAAAGAAAACCAATTAAATCACTCAAATGAACAGTGGAATAACCTGCCATGAGATACGTGTACTGAAAATTATAAACTCACAACGTAAAATTTTGTATAAATTAAAAAATCGCAAAATTACAGGGAAAAGTTGCAAATTCAATTGTTTTAATACAAAAGTTTTTCACTGAGTTTTCCTAACACTTACATACATAGCCCATATGTTTCATGCACTGTGAATTATTTAGTTTAAGTAAGTCTACTGGTATTCGCTATTTGTATGACAGCGTAATATCCAAAATTTGACTTTGGCTCACAATTATAAGAAAACAATACGTACTAAAACTGTTTTGTAAGAGGAAACTGTACACACAAGCATCTGTACAAAACTAACATTATTACATAAAAATTGTTAACTTATTATATTATCGCACATGAACATCTTGAGGGCACTGCTTACCCTTGAGCAATTGCGGAAGCAATGATCGGGTATTGCATGGTAAATTATGATAGGATTTTTAAATGTTTGTTGCAATGGGAGTTTACAGTTAGAATTTATTGGTTTGTGGACATACACCATTGATCATGTTTTGCTGATCAAACCTGTGTTGGGTGACAAATAACGAAAAAAGAACAAAAAAATATATACAAAACGCACACAAAAATAGAAAAAAAAAATAATCCCAGAGGAATTCTGTCAGATTTTTATTTTTAATAATTGTTACTATAGACAACAAAGAATTCGGGAGATAGGATTCAGTCGAATATCGTCACAACACCCAGACACTGAAGACAGACACAAATGTAGAACCAGATTCCCAATATGAAAAAAAAGATGGAAATAGACAAAAACAGTGAACAGTGGATAACAAACACAAGATTTAAATTTAAATTTAAAAATCAAGATTAAAAATTATTTGTATTTTTTGAAAATTATAGAATTTTTTAAATTTTAATTTTCAGATTCAGCATTTTTTAAAAATACAAATAATTTTTATTATTTATTTTATGAGCATGACAAGGTAGCCTGCAATGTCTTTATCCACTGTGATTTTATTGAGTTTGGTATATCAGTTGGTTTTAGTGTAGTCGTTAAAATGGAAACATGCAAAATATGAATTTAACAAGCCATTACGCGAAAACTATGAGAGATAAAAAAATTTCATAAGAGCCAAATTTAGTCACATTTTCTGTCTAAAATAAGAAAAAATATCTGGTACAAATAAAAAATTTAAAAATGGCGATGAAAATTGCGGTAGACCGTCCCCTTAAAGTTTTAAAATCGGTTTTTAACTAATCCTTTGCGATTCCGTTTTAATGCTTCTTAAACGATTTAGTAGCAATCCGTATTAAAATAAAAATTAATGCTGCCATGTTATCATAAGCAGCAGAAGTGTGGAAAAACTCGCTGGCCGCCGAACAGGGATGTTTGTCTCCGAGGTTGGAAATGTCGCCGAACCTAAGTTGGCAACACCTCAGTACAGTTTCCATCGCCCTTGATTGGTGCCGTCTTTGCAGCGGTGGTTGTGTTTCCTTCCACACCGCGTGATGAATCACCATTGCTATGTACTGACAACGGTTAAATGAGTATTTAAAATCCCTGGTTTTTTTTTTTTTTTATTAATTTAAGTACAATTTTCCGCCACTTGTAAACATGAGCGTATAGTTGCAAGTATTAAACACTGCAATCGTATTCAAAAATTAATGTCTGATGCTGCTATAAAATATTTTTTTTACCTCAGTTTTATTAACACGCTTTCTTGTCTGTCATTTCGATACAAAATTTTATTTGTATAAAATAGTGTTCCTCCAAATTTATTCATGCGCAAGTGTCCACAAAAATGTATGCGATTATGACAATATTATGTTAAAAAACTTATAAAGAAAAGTGTTAATCTGCAAACTTATCTCTAGATACATACGATATTGTTACATCCTTAATTTTTACTGTGTCTGACTTTATTATATTGTAAAAAAATATCCGCTTGCATTACGTACATTATTTTCTTATTTCTATTAAAACGAGAGTCTAAAATAGCAAAAAAATTTTTAGCACATAATTGATAGTACAATTACATAAGAGAAGATAATATTTAACTTCGTAAGAGGATTAATAGCGTAGCAGGTGTATTGAAGCGTGAAGGTAAGGCAGATATCGTGGATTATATTCCCGTTGCTAACAACTCATACTTGAAAGTACACAAACCGTCCATCAGGTATCTTGTTATAAAGTTAAGCAGAGAAATGAACAATTACTATTATCTCGGTCATCAAAAAGTACGAAACGTTAATGTTTACTATGGTTATAATACTAAACTATAGTAATAATAGTAAAAAGTTTGTAAAGGAATAATTTTTCTAACACGTTTCACCTTGACTGCACAGTTCATTTTACCACATCGTTACTACGATGTCTGTAACACTGAAATAAAGTCTTAAAAATAACAGTTTTTATTTAAATAATCGTCTACATGTTTGGGCACTAGCTTACAACATATTAGCCTCTAGCAACAAGTCAGCTTTTTCACATAAATTGAACATATGTGTACGTTGAATATTGGTGAATAGAGGAACGTAAAATTTTCGGGTGTATTCTAGATCAGGTTGAACGCCAGTCACCTCTGTGATTGGACAACGACTATTGTAACACACATTTGACTACTACAAGCCTGTAGTAAATGAGATGACTCGTAGGATCATCGTGTGCTGCCGGCTAATATAGTTTGAACCCAGTGGATGCAGCCGGTGCTTGTATAGGACTGAGAAGTCTATACTGCTGATAGATGAATCCAAGAAATTTACTCACCCATCTACTGGGAAATAATCGAAGGTACACACACTTCAGCTAAGAATTTAATACACACGTAGAATGCAAATTATGTAGGAGGCAAAAACATAAATTAAAATTAAGAATGGTTACAGTTATCTATATGTCCAAGGTAATTTTAATAAACTAGACGGTCGAGGTACCCAGAATACTGTACCTGCTGCTTGATGAAATTACACAGCTAGTTCAATGAATTAAATTGATTTTCGTCGTTTATGGGCAAGCAATACTTTCACGTCCGGGAAACTCGGCCATTGTCCAAAAACCCATCCAAATTACGCCTGCCTTATGGTGAAAAATAAGCTATTTTGCCGTGATAAAGGGAATGTTTGTTAAAGAAAACTGTATTAACACTTTGTTCTGCGGTCTCTTTTTCAAACATTTTAGTGGCCATAAAAAAATAACACTGTGTCAAAAATACACACAAATTTGTGTAGGTGCCACAATTGTTTATTCAATTGGTGCACTACAGCTTTGTATTTTCGTTGAATAATTTGTTTTTGAACTAGAAGCAGTAATAGAGATGTTCCGTTCTCCTACGTGCAGTCGCAGAGTTATCGGGTTCTGCTGATTCTAGACAACAAGCAGCGTTAAAATATTTATTCTGATCTTGATCTTAATGACTTGTTTAACAAATGCAATAAAAATGTCGTGGTTAAAAGTTTTAAATCTCATTGCTGCTAACTTCAGCACTACGGTATTTCAAAATTCAACTCATCAATGTGTATTCGTGCTCATTACGCAGCGTACCATACAGGTAAATCGTTCCGATATTCCACCGGGTTAAACTCACTATAATAACTTGAATCAGGTTACTTTGGCCCTCATTATTATACTCGGGTCTAGTGAATGGTTGTCATCGGGAATAACTGGAAAGAATGGGTCGTAAACGTAAGGAGAAAACGCACATATAATTTTCCAAAGTGTTGTGCAAACATCATCTTGTTATTCCAGCCACGATTTCAGATGGTAGCTTTACTATTAGTACTTAGTTTGCCATTATTTTTTTCTGCATGATGCTTGAAACGTATGCAATGCACACTGTGTTATGCATAGTCCTGCAAGCTGTTGTTCAACATACTTCGTAAATGCATTTCAGGGATACAAACGCCATAATGCGATTAAAACAGAGAATCGATAAGGGCAACATGGTTTCGCGGACTCTTGCAAACACTGAGGAGAATCAAATGCACGGGATTATTTCTGCGCTCGGAGTCGTACGTTGTGTGTGTTGTAAACTCTAGTTAACATTTTAATTACATGCAAGGTAATTTTTGCTAAAGGAATAAAATGTACCCAACCTTCAACAAGATCTCACTTGTGGACTTGTTTTTAACTGTAACTGTAAATAGCAAATGTAGCTATCATTACACGAGAATGCTTGAATTAATTTATCCAACTGATCCTATATTTTTAGTTATATTCGTTAAGATGCGTGGCGCATAGAGTATATTAATCTAAGCCAGACTTCATGAGTACTTACACAGTAGTAATAGTTCTATCATATTGTAGTGGTACTATTTTTGTTACAATTAAAGATTAACTTCAGGACTAGGTGAAATATTATCGTCATAAAAATCTTTGTATTATGAACTTTAAAATTAGGGAAAAGATACCGCGAGAAGATGAAGCAAGAATAAAGAACAAAAACTATGTATTTTAAAATTTATATGCAAGTATGAAAAGTAGAAAATTCAATTCCGAAAAGTCAGTGCGAATTTAATATATCCAAGGATTATAAGTAAGCATTATATTTCTTAATCTAAAATTGGATTAGCGCCAGTATAATTATTTACGTGACGAAAACAGTGAATCTGTTGTAGCACAATGCATTATGTTATCTGAAAGCAAGAACTTCGTATGAAACATTAGTGTGACTTTCCGCAAGTAGAAGTCAACGAATGCTTACTGTAAATGTACAGGTAAGTGGGCTTTACGTCTCGTCGACACCGAGGTCATTAGAGACAGTGATACACACTTTGGTACAATAACAGCAGCTGGGAGAGAAGTCGGCCATGAACTTTGTTAAGAAACCATCCTATCATTCGCCTGGAGTTATTTCGGGAAACCGTGGAAAACCGAAATCAGGATGTCTGGAGCCGGGTGTAAATGTAAAGATAAACAAGACAGAAGACTGTAAGGTTGGCGACGACGCTGTCTGTCTCGCCTCCAAAGTGGAGACTTGCCAGAGCGGATCTTGCCAGGATGATTGCAACGGCGTAAGCGGTGCGCTCGTAATCAGCGCTAGGCCGCCAATGTTCAGTCCCGATACTTCACGAGCGCCGCGGACGCATGATCGCAAATCATGCACGCTTGGATGGCTCACAGGACTCCCAACGAGTCCTGGACACCCGAACATGAAGATTACACTCCCGCCTCTCTCCGGGTACGAGGCAAATTGCCCTAATTCTTCTCCATACATCAACGAAGCACCGATGATTTCGAACCACCTTGACACCACTTACAACGGGCCAATAATTACTGCACAGGAATTACGAGTTGCGTGGAGTTCCTCAGCTCTTTTTCTGCTCCAAAGCTCTCGCCGCAATCCGTCCGTTACCCCTTGACCCTTCGCATTGTGTAGTTACACACATGAAGTTTTCCAGGCGACGATTAACTCTTCTGATTACACTGGAATCTTTGGTGAGCTATTCCCACAAGAATCGATCATCTGTGGTACGTTCGATCCATAACTTACACTTCACGCCACATGGACACTGCGGTTTGTTATATCGTCCGTGCAATTGGTCCAGATGTTCCGGATGTCTTGACTGGTGGTCCAAAGATCCCAGCTTTAGTTTTCCGGATGAGTCAAGGGTTTGATACATGTGGGAAACTGTCCTTCCCCAGAACAGGACTACGTGTTCAGTCACGTTATCTTCACTCATTAGCCAAGGCAAGTCATTACAGTCGAGAATACCTTGGGTGTCCAGACCAGTCTGAGCCATAATAAAACCAAAGTCTATGTCCTCTAATTTTACGATAACATTTTCAGCAAGCGATAGTGCAACTGAACAAAAAATCGTAACGTCTACTTGTTAATCGATTTAAGGATACGCGTAGTTAGTACTGAAAAGTGACTGGATACTCTACAGCTAGTAGTCGCAACTATTTGTATTTAAATTATTTACAATTTTGAAAACTGTCGAATCTTGTCGTAGGCTGTACCGGTTGTTTAATTATTACGTATAGAAACGAAAGGGGCTAGTAAAACACAATGAAACAAACAAATAATCCTAATAAACATATATCCGAAAACCGATGGATTGCCAGACACATATCACAAGAGCAGTAATGTCAATGTTACAACACTTTTAAAGCCTTATGTTTCAGGTACAAGTTCCCACAGTGAACAGAAAACAAAGTGTGCATGTGTAGAATTTGAAGTGGTTGACATGGCGCCACACGTTTTCAAATGAAGAAATGGCTGACATACACTTCAAGTAGGGCGTGACAATGGAAGTCCACTGGAGGCAGCACGTTTGAATAACGAAGCATACCTTCAGAGAAGATAACAAGACAGCATTGTGTCCACCAGGTCAAATCAGCGCCTTCGCGATACCGGATCATTTAAACCCAACATGCAGGTTTACCTGGAACATTGTCGACACCACCTATGAAGGAATCGTATTACTACAAGTGAGCACACTGTCGTTCTCAAATACAATACAGATTACTGCTGCAGAACGCGTTTTGCTCCACCGCATGGCGAATATTATACGATGAACTGCTGTACAATGTGTACAAGCCATGGCCGCACCTCACTTTATAGCTCGTGTTGTCTTCTGCCAATAGATCCTTACACAATGTGCGAATGATCCACAGTTCCTCGTGCACACGTTAGTTGCAGGCAAACCATGCTTTACCCGAGACTGTATTCCGAACATCCACAACACACATATTTGTTTTTTTTAAATCCCACATGTTACCACAGACACAGCACATCAGCAAATATTTTCCGTTAACGTTTATGTAGGTATCGGCGGTGATCGATTAATAGGGCTTTACTTCCTACCTCGCCGACTTACTGGTCATGTGTACCTTCATTACCTAAAATAAGAACTAATCGACAGTTTGTATGATGTTCCTTTTGGTGAAAGATTGCGTTTGTGGTACATGCATGATGGTGCACCGATACACTTCCATGTGGCTGTTGGGAATATGTAGCACGAACCTTCGACAGATGTATTTGTCGTGGCTTGCTAGTCCCCCGACTTGAACCTGTTGGATTATTTTGTGTGGAGGTATTTAAAGGCTTCGGTGAATTCCATTCCTGTAACAGTGTCCATAAGCTCAGGTAATGCATTGAGGATGGTTGCCAATGCATTCAGAACACGCTTGGGATTTTTGTATGTGTACTAGCATCAATGGGACATGCTGAATCCTGCCTTCACAACGATGGCCATGTAGAACACTTGTATGTGTTTGTCATTAAGTCATATCCGCAGTTTGGATCCACGGAGTATCTGTGTTCATGTACTCAGTCGTAATTTGTCATATTAGACTTCACTAAAGTGTAAATTTATCATGAATTACTTTTCATGTATAATGAATAACTTCTGTTACTCTAGTTTATATAGATTAGAGTTGCTTGTTTATTAACAATAACTGTAAATTTGTGATTGCTTAGGTATGTCATAGACAGTTTCCAATGATGATGTTCTCCACTCGAAGTGTATGTCGGTCTAAATACATAGCAAGACGACCCTGCACTCAAGACGGATAAAGATCCCGACTTGGCCTTACGGAAATGAAGATGGTTAATCATCCTTCCTAGATGTGTCACCAGTCCAGGATTGACTGACTCACTTGCAAGTGCCCCGTCCCGCTTGAGTTTTTGTGCCTCATGCGATCGACAGGAACTGAGAGAGATAGAGAAACAAAAGAAAACAGGTTTGTCAGTTTTGGGGAAGTGAAATCTTGATAACCCTTCGACGATTCTGCTTCGTCATTTGCGGCGCTCGTGTGTAGCGACGGGGAGGATGGTAGTAGTAATAGTAGTAATAATAAGAGCGGGCAGCGTCCCCAGATGCCTTGGTCGGCCGAGCAAAGATGACTCGTTAACATGTTTTACGAGCTGGCTAGTGCGCATGCGAGGCTGTACCCCGGGAGATAGTGCCGAGTCATCGTCTAGATCTCCCTGGAGACGGGTAACATGCGGCAACTCATCGCCTCGCCGACACAAGCCCTGCATTACTCAACAGCCGCGACGCGATCCGTGATACGTGTGGGCCCATTTACAACCCGCCCGAGCATTAAATAATGAACGGGAGATTTCGACCGCAACCTGCTTTGAGAATGGACCCGCCTATCTCTGGCAGGCGACCTTACCTCGTGGGTTGTGTTAGTTCCTTGGCTGCAGCTATGACACTGCGCCTGGACATTAGAGGGGCGTGGTTTGAACTAAGCAAGGGTAAATCACAACATGTGATAAGGTAATCCAAACCGCCACTATAATTGCAGTTAATGCAGTGTAAACCGATAGCATATAAATGTATCCTTTCGTCAAATGTTGAATTCAAAGTCACCCTAGAGTCATTCAGTTTTCATTTGATTGGGCTTTTACGAGCGAGGCCATTAGAGACGGTTACACACAACTCTTACCCAAAGAAGTCGGACTTATACTTTATATAGAGGAACCATCCCAGAATTTGCCTGGAGCGATTGAGTAAATCCGAAATCAGGATGGCCGGAATCATGAATCGAACCCGGGTCCATCTGCGAGTTCAGAGAGTTGTTAACATGCCAAATGGTATGACAGGTGTAACATTATACTGTAGTAAAAATAATGTTACCCCCATTTTGGACTAAATTAAACGAGGCAAGCGTCTGTTTACCAGATGTGTTTACACACATATGTATACATACATACACAAATACGTCAGAAATCGTTTCCATAATTGTATTCCTTAGCAATTTTTTCCTGATCTATGCAGAACATTGTTCCAGTCCGAAGGCGATACCTGGAAAGGCGACTGAGCAGTGTCTAATAAAACGTAAATCTCTATTCTTGCTCACGCCAGGCCTCTGGGTAGGCAGTGACCTTAATCACTCTCTCCTTAGTTTAAGCTAAGACCGGGTTCTCAGCTAACTGCTCCTCCCCCTTATTTTCTATTTCTGGGCGGACTTGCTGCTAATAAAAGCACAGAACCATAAAATTAACTGTTCGTGAATCATAAGCGACACTTCAGTGAATTATGTATATAATATATCCATGTATCACCTACAGTGACATTTTCCCACGGCACCATGTTCTCGCGGTTCTGAAGTGTGGAGGAGACATGGCGGAGCGCGAGACGCAGGTGTGCTATGGGACATAAACGGTCTTGCAAGATTGCCACACAAGACACGTGTAAGGTTGTAAAAGAGCGGAGGAGGGTGGGTAGGCTCTCCTCGCCTGTCTGGCCGACGAAGACAAAGTGACGGCAGGGCCGCGACCCGCGCCGACGGACGGACGGCGACTCCCAACTGGAGCAGCGCCGACGATCCCGGAGCTCAAAAGCACCCGCCGAGCACAATGCAGACCTCTGGACAGCTACTAAATAACACGCCTCACTTATCGGCCGTCATCGCGCACCCCATCTGACAAAGAGGGCGTCGTCGCGGCCCGTGGCTCGGGCCTCGAGGTGCCAAACTGCCCGCAGAGGGATGTCGAAGGCTCTGTCTTCTGCATCGCCCATCAACACGCACTTTAGGTCTTTCCATTCTTGACACTGTCAACGAAAGAACGCGCGGTATGATCGGTCCATACTATCTCCGAGTCTCTGCGAAATTTCGTTTGGGCAATCCTTCCCATTGAATCAGGAAAAAATATGTTCATGGCTGGTGGCAGTCAGTACCAAGCTTTAGAAATTATATAAATTACGACACTTTAAAAAACTGTATGTTCCACATTCAGAGACAGTGGCCGGCACTTAATACGAGTACATATTGTTGCATGCTGTGTTTCTGCAGGCTGGCTGGCTGGCTGGCTGGCTGGAGGCGGTGTCAAAACGCCTTATGGGCTAGCCCATGACTCACGAGCTGGACGGTCTCGTGATGGGAATCCCGCCGAACTGTGTTAAAAGGACCTGTTTCAAGTGCCCTTGAACCCTGTGTGCGACTGGCGTACGAGACTTAAGTCATGTCAGAGTCAAGATGTAATATCTATTTTGGACCCGTGAAATGTGGATAGTTCCCTGACTGTTTATCCGGGTTAAAAACCCCGAGCCGACAGATGTGGAGAGAGTCCACTATTGGTCTTGCTGGAAGAAGGTGCTAAGCTTGTGGAGTGAAACTGGTGAATACATCTTGGTGACATCAGAGTCTACTGTAAGACTTTACGCATATACCTTCGGAGCAGTATTGAGCGAAACAAGAGGACTGCTGCTGCTGGTCGACGGACGAAAGGAGGTGCGCGACGTGAGTCAAACCGAAAACCTCAAGAGTGGGAACAGTGGTGCACTTGGGGTGCAGCGCAGCACATGGTGAGCCATCACCACTTCGGACTGTTAAAGTTGGACATTGTCACAATTTGAGAGACTGTTACTTGGGATATATGACTTAACGTTTATTGTGATTTGTAGTCTTTAATTAATTAATGGTAAACAGTTCTGTTCTTTAATTGTGAAAGTTAATTAACGTTTCTGTGGCGCAGTAGTAATTGTGTGCATAATAAGGGTGCTGTGAAAGTTATAGTTGATAGCTGTTTTGTGTATTTTTTTATGCTTTGTAAGCTAGTATACCAAGAACTTAAATAAACTATTTTATTTCTAACTATAAGACCTCTATCAGAGAATTTTCCATACTGAAAATGTTTGCAAAACTTGTAACAATATTATTAGCTGAAAAGTACAAAAAATATTATTATGTAAAGAGGGTAGTTTAAAGAGTTGATTTGAACAATCGTGAATGTTCGTATTCCATGTAAGAGAAGTAAATCACCTCAGTATAATCCTGTCAATGAATAAATAATTCGTGCTGTTTGAAATGATTAGTCAAATTTTTACTGCATGACCAGTTAGAACCGTGTAATTTCTTTTACGGACAAACGTTATACGCTTAATGTACTTGGGAGGTTTTCCCTTGTAAAATAAGTTGAGAGGCTGTATTATGCTGCTTAGTTTTGCATAATTACTGAATAGTCACGGTAGTTACTGAAAGGGATCATTTTAGGAGCATTGAAGTTTAAGATTGTGTATATTTTAATTGTAATCGTTATACGGTTTTAAATAAAACGTGAAGAATAATTACCTTCAGTTATTTTAAATATCTTAACTATTGCATAGTTATTCCTTACGTATTCGGACATTATGCAACTAATACAAAGATAAATCTTGCTAAATTCTTGAATCGGGAAGGTATGACGAAAGTTCATTATGATCAGTGATAGAGCACTTAAAAATGAAAAGTAGCTAGACCGAGAAAATTTTCTTAAGAGCTTCAACTGTGCAGCAAGTTGCTTGGAAATACATATCGAGTTTAACATCGTAACACAGCACGAGTATTTTACACTGATTATACAACTTTTTCATCAAATGTTTATTTCATGTCTACCAAAAAATTTAATATTACCATTTTATAGTTGTATTTTAAGTATTCATGCACAGCACACGTTGATTGCTTTATTAAATAAAATGCTGTCGATCTATTGTTCTTAATTATAACAAGTTACCATGCATTTAACAGCTATTTAATAACGTCTTCTGCGTATTTTAAGATGGAAATATGGATAGGGCAGGGTTCTTTGGACAGTTTTGTCACTGTTTCCTTAGAGATCTGACTGTTGCACAAATAATTCAAATACTGGGGAAGTAGGTCTGCTGAACGAACAAGCCGTTCTGCGAGAAAATTGTTTGTATAAGTAGCAAATTGGTCTGCTGTGGGAAATGTTCGTAATTATAACACTATCACTAACAACCCCAAAACAATTTGTTTCGTTGGTATTGCTATCTACGTAAGCCTGTGCCTGTTAGTTGTTCCTATTGTAACAAAGCTGTGATTCGTACGACAAAATTTTATCTTCGGTATAACCTGGTATATGAAAAAAAATATATATTTTGGACATAAAAGGACTTTCAATTTTTGACAAGAATTAACAGCAGTAAGGTATTTTTTTTTTTTTTCGAAGTTAAACATATTCAGGTTTACAGAGAAAAACGTATTAACTTAAGTTACTGAAATTTTATTTAATATTTAGTTTTGAACGTTGGCATTGTTAGTATGTTTAAAGGTGTTGTAAACAACCATGTGAATGTATTTAATTGTATGGGAATTTAATTGCTGGGCATTGCACGTATGCGAGTGGTATCAGAATTCACCTGGCGATACTAAGACACTGAAGTATTATAGGCCGGTGGCCACAACCAATGCCTGGACGGCCAGTCGAGTGGCTGTGTACCTAGCTAGAAGCGGACATGCCGACGGCCGGTAGTCCCACGGAAGCAGGCACGCACTTTATCTCAGCAGGGATCCCCGGTGCAGACGCGTGTCGGCGCGTGGGCTCGAGTGGTCAGCGGTTAGATTCACACGACCCCTCCCGTACCCTCGGCGCGGTCAAGCCGTCTGGAGTCCCCTTCTGGGCAGAGCGTCGCCAAACCAGGCGGAAAAAACCTGTCTTGGACGCTATCCCACCACGCATGTCTCCCTGTCACGCTTAGGAGAAGATTCCCTCGCTGAAACCAGGTAGCAAGTATGCATTTCAAGCCACATGGGAGTTACTGTTCTTTTATTGTTAGGTCGTTTACAAACACATTCAAAACTAGCGCTCTAGCAAATTACATTCACTACCTCATAAATCCATAGGCCTAACATCTGTCCAACATTGCTTACACAATTAGGCTACTCATTTTTAGTTATGATGTATTCCCACATTTTCAGTTAGAAGGTGATACGTATGTACCAACTGACGACAAATACCGAAGGCATTTGTAAGACATTTGAAGAAAATATTTGATACTATTTATAAACGGAATATTCAACACGCGGTGTGGGGTTTAAAAGGCCGTGTTGGAATTATTGGTTTTTAGCACACTTTGGTTGTCTAGAATCACTTATTTAAAAAAATATTACTACATGTCTCTGTAAGAATACATCACTTTTCGATAAACTCATAAATTATAACTTCTGACCAACAATTTTGACGTAATAAGTCAAAATGTTTAATTCGTAGAAAAATTCGCTCCAGTACGGAGTCATCAGACATATATTAAAATTAGTCACTTAATTCGAACGCGTTTGTACTATTTCAAAACGCTATAAATATAGGTAGAGAAGAACCGTGAGAATCTTTCGTGTACACGTATTTTGAATAACAGTGCAGGCCTGCACTTGTATGATTGGAAGATGGTTGCGTAGTTTTATGACAAATCACAAATATTCAGTGGTGGTGCACCTGAGTTATCATTGGCCCAGTCAGATCAGGACACGTCAATAACGGTAGGAGGTCAGATATAGACATGTTATATTGAAACCTAGCAGACAGTACACTTTTCCCGCGATAAATCATGAGTCCCCAGACATCAAATATTTTATAAATGTCTATAAAGTAAATGAGATTCATAAGTGAACAATCCAACACGAGAGATGAGTTACATCTTTAATGTTCTGCATAAATCTCCTTAATAGGTTTTTATTCTGAGGGGGGACAATGTAAATTCAGCCAACAGTAGCGGGAATTCTGTTTACCTTGAGCTGAAGTACATGTGCAATTGGACTGTCAGCATACATTTAGGCCGCAACCAGCAAAGAAAATTATGAATAAGTTACAAAAATTTCTGCCGTCATTGCTATAGTTGATGACTTTTGATGAAAAGAATGATGTAACATTTTGTATCAATGCATAACGCTTACATCTGCACCTCTGCTTCATGGGTATTAGCAGAGTGTATTTGTGTAGATGCGTCCATCATTTGACTGTGCCAAACAGAACAAGCTGGTAGATCCCTAGACGTTGAGAGTTAAAAACATCCAGTCACCTATCATAAGAGACGTTGGAAAATCGCGGGAATAGTTGAGTATTTACTAGGTTCCAACATGCTCTATATAACACTGAATGTTTTGTATCTATATTGGCTATGGTTTATTTGAAGCATTGTTTCTCTCTACAACAGGCCCAGTTAGAAATGTACAGCTTGAACACACAGCGTGTGTGATTCGCCACAAAACGGTTCACACGTGTCACAGTTAACACACTATAGTTTATTGGAGACTATGCTAAACATTTTCGCGATTTTCCAGTGTGTCTACTTATCATGAAGCAGAGCCGCACATGTGCACACGAAGCCTTTAAACAAAATGTTGCATAATTCCTTTCACCAAACATCACCGCATCTAGTCATTGCTGTCTAAATATATGATAACAGTTAAATTATTTTTCCTGTACTGTAGCGCTAGGTAAATAGAATTCCCGCTACAATCACATAATTTACAATTTTCTACTCAGAATAAAACAAACTAAAACAATCGATTATGGTGATTACTGCAAAGCTAGTGTCTCGCATGGAACTGTTCATTTACGGATCATATTTTCATAAAGATTTCTTGCTAAGGTTAGCCCTTTTCACCATCCCGCCTGAATTTCTTCACACTGACATTCGCAGCTTGGTATGAGGAGTCGGAATATTCCCTCCGGACACACACTTACATGGCCAGAGGTCCCTACCTACCGAAAGGCGCATCCATGGAGTAAAGGCCCTGTGGTTATGTCATAATACCCTGGTGTTTGCCTGAGGGTCGTGAACCTTCAGTCTTGGCCAGACCCCACCGGTATGGTGACTAGGGTCAAGGCAAGCCATAACCGATGCCACCTTTTCCCCACAATCATGCTTGGAAGCTTTACTCCGTTCCAATGGAGCACCCACCGACTTCCCGAACTTTATCGGGCTATTCCTTATATCCATATAAGCGGTTCAGGATAAAGTAAGCACTCAAAAAAGCCGTGCTAAAGTTCTATTTTCAGCCAATTCGTATCTTTCCGAGCGTAACTGTTAACGATGGGAAATGTCTAACCTATCTGGACACGTCACTTGATAATTACGCGTGTAAGAGAAATTATGCAATCACTACGAAGCTATATAGTTTCATCAAATCAGTTTATTAATTATATAAAATTCAATTACTGCGTAATTACGCTGCCGATTATACAAGCAGTAAGGCAAATATACTTAACGTTGCATTATACGCAACAACGGCTAGTGATATTTTTCAAAGATCAAATTTTTAGTTCTCACTTTATACCAAACGACCTATGTTTAAATATATATTATTTAATATATAGTATGTATTCAAAATCTTTTTGGCATCGAGGTCCTGCAGACGTAACCAGTGGTTCAAAAAATAAGGGACATATGTAGGTAATACTGCTTAAGGAGGGGGGTCCCTGCAGAATTTTAATTATTTTAATAACGTTTATATTTGTACGAGATATGGTTTGTTTTATATGCATATGTTGATAATGGTTTTTACAGTAATGAAAAATTTGTAGATGTTATGCAAGAAACGGAAACCAAGTCAGTCACACAAATGAAATAAATCACAGTGAATAACAGTGACACAGGCTACGTCACCGAATATACCATAATAGTATTAAGTGTATTTTATATTTTAAAAAAAATTCGGAAATTAATAAAAAAATTATTAATTTTCTGCATTTTTTAACAATTTCAATGCGCACTTTTTATACATGTCTTCATGTCTGCCGTGAAACTGTTATTCACTGTGAATTATTTCATCTCTGTTAGTCGGTTCGTTTTCATTTCTTGTATAAAACAGTTTTATGCAAATTCGAACATTGGCGCGACATTATACAAAAACTATGAAAGCTAGAAAATTTTCATTACTATAAAAATAGTCACGATATACATCTACAAAACAAACTATAATACATACGAATATAAAAATTATTGAAACCATTAAAATTTTGCGTTAACAACCTTACAAATTATTTCACTCGCCATTCCGAAATTCTATACAATGGATAGAAATGAGATAATGTTGCGAGTTAAACGACCAGCCTGCTGGATTGCACAGTCCAATGTACAATCCGTCCTCAGCCAACTTGTTCATCGGTTGCTGGTCGAGTGTGTGTTTTCATTCGAGTATTTTATTAGTTCATAGTTACAGACACGATGTTATGGCTAAAAAAAGTTTGCGCTATTCGGTTTCAATGCCTTATGTGTACATCTGCAGCTATGTTTCATGGTCAGTGACTGGATGTTAAAGCACTCGCTTATCTTGGGGTTCTACTGACAAATCACAAGTGTATAATGTCACAATGACCTTATTCTGATTGGTGCAGTCAAACGCGAGACCAAATACACGCTGCCAACAACCATGAATCAAGATCTGCCAATGTACACGTGAGATATTGAAACCAAATGGCGCAGAAATCTCTTCAAGACAAACTCGTGGCTGTATTCGTATTTCTCAAAGAAAAGTTTCATTAACAATCACCCAATCTTGAAAGTAATTAAAACGCACATGTTTGAAATCTAACGTCATCTCAAATGAATTCAAAAAAAAATTTCCGGATCTCTAATAAATAGTAGTGGTACGTGAAATTCGTGGATTCAATAACCTGTCAGCTAGACTCCACAATCCTATGTACATTCCAACTCGTGTTATCAGTTCATTCGCTGTCAAACCTGTAACAAGTAATGCATAATTCGTTCCACGTTTAATTCCAAATATGTTATTGGCTGAGAGTTTTCAAGGACGTATCTGTTAAGCTGTGATCCAATTGGAAAGTGACAAAAATTCACATGCGTTTGAATTCCAGCTCATCCTGAACCGAATCCGCGAATTTCACGTCCCGCTAATTAATTCGAGGTCTGAAAAAATCGCGGGTTCACTGACCCGTAGGCTAGCTTCGAATTATATATGTGAAACCGTGCAGACAGCAGCTGTTTACTAGCTGCTCGCTGACACAGTGAAATGGACCTGTATTTAGTTACAGTTTTATTATTGGTTCAGCTACTTCCAGGAAGTGTCGAGTAAGTGAATGGTCAATTGTGAACGTGGTACAGACCTATAGTTGCTGGAATTATGCTTCTAAAAGAAAACGCGAATTTTTCAGGTGCACAGAAAAACTGTTTTGTAGTCGCTACAAAATATTTTGTCAGTTTAGTCTCTACCAAGCATTTTCTTTGGTGCACGCCAAATATGGTGTAGTGTTCACTAAGCTGTTTGTTGGTGGTTACAAAGTAATAAAACTTGCAAGCAAAACGTGTTGTAGACACCGCAAAATATTTGGTGTTAACCACAAAATTATTTGATAGGGTCTATTTTGACAAAATATTTTGGTAGCCACAATTAAACAGTTTTTTTTCTGTATGTCTACTAATAATGGGTCGTGCTATCTTTATAAGCACAACACGTTGACGATTAAATGTTTGAAATATGGTTTCCTAACTGTCATAAGCATAAAAATAAAACATATATAATATATACATATACCTGTTCTGTACTATTAATCCTTTTGGAAACAGAAGTGAAGTATGCTTGTATGTTAAAATAACGTATTCGCTCTTCAATACAAAAGGAAGTGTAGCAATACAAGTACTCAATTTTTAATTCCCAATGTTAGATTTCAAAATGCTTTGCGCGACTCCTTCCGATATTAAAGAGATGGTACCAATTGTATATGTCATCGCACCGAGCAATGTCCAAATATAAACAAAAAAATTTTATTTGATGTTCGTAGTATCCAATTAATGGATGATTGTGACGTACACTGAGCAGATCTGCTTGAAATAGTATTGATTGACTTTGCCATCATAGCCAGGAGGCTGCTTCCAAACGTAAGCAACATATGGGATAAGGAATTCAACAGAATTAGTAAAATATATTGATATCATTTATTGTGGGATGAGTTTCCGTTTTCCAAGAAAAGCTTTAAAAATGGAAGGACTGCGTGATATCGAAGGAACTGATCGAGACTACGCCACGCTTATGTACGAGTGGGCTATATGTCTCGACCAGCGAGGTTATTAGAGACAGAAACCAGAAGAGTAGCCGTGGCCTTTGGAAAGACCATCCCAGCATTCGCTTGAAGAATTGAGAAACCAGAGAAAACCGAAATAAGGATGGCTGGAAAGGGGAACAGAACTCCGGGTTCTGCTGGATACGAGTACGAGTCTAACGTGTTACGGTTGCGTTACCTAGCTCGGAGTCCACAATTGTGTGGCGAGTGATGGCACGCGACTCGTCTAAGATGAAGTAGCTTGACACCAAGAGTTCTCCCTAATCCCTAATAATCCTCCACTGTCTTATTTCTTACGACATCATACCTTGTACAATCTGACAGTAAAATCAAAAGACTGTTGGATAAATGTTCGTATATTACAAAATGTCTTCTGTAGACTGTATCTTTGTAGAAAACGAATCCTTAGTATTGCGCTAATGTCTCACCCATTTCAATAAGACCACATATCTTCTTTACAAAATGTGTATCCCATGCTGCATCATATTATATTGTGTGTGGTAAAGGAGTTCAAAGTTTTGTGGGGAGTCATTCGTATCATCATACGCCTGCCTGACATGGATATCTGGATTTCAACACGGAAACTCATTTCGCCTTCTCGGTCGCTATAACAGTTCAGACAGCTCATCGCAAACGGATAATTACTTGTTACCTAAATTGTACTTTCGTTAGTCCAAACGAACGAGAATACAAAAAATAGTTAGTCCCAGTGTCCGCCATCAGTACCCATCACAGTTACGTTGACGTCTGAGGTTCGTTCATATAATTCTTGGAGCCAGGTTAACAACACTTTCTATCGCATTATTCTGAGAGAAGAGTAACGATAAACTACAAAAGGTACAGGGTATTAGATACAGAAATTACAGATCTGAACCTCTAGTAAAATAATGTGTGATAGGAAACTAGGGCTATAGTTAATTTTTGGTCCAACAAGACTGATTTTGCTCTACAAAAGTCAGAATTATTTTGATGTATATTGAAGTGTGACATGCTAAGGCTGTGAAATTATAATTTATAAACGTGTTCTGTTTAAGAAAATTGTGATGGTGGAAGAAATGTTCTGAAAGATTTTTAAAATTTAAGTCAGAAATGTGGTATACTATTAATATTAAATTATGTGAAGTAAGATTGTAAGGAAAAAAAAAAGACGAATACAATTCTTATAAACGAATGATCTCCAAGTTAAAGATGAGATTTGTATGAAAAGATCAACAATGGCTAAAGAGAAGCCCAAGACATGTCATTTATTATTATTGTGATAGCATTCGAATCGCAGCGATTATAAATGACGTCATTGTACCCAGACATGTACAGTGATGTGTATCAACATACAGTTCGTTAACTTATCGCAGTACGATCACGGCCGAGGGCCGCCCGCCCCAGTAACTCACATGTCGAACCAGCGCGGGTCTCACGTGTGTGTTTTGCATCCGTAATGCGAACAAGCAGAGCGACGGCCCGAGCTCACTTATGAACGTTACATTCGCCCACGCGCACCTCCAGGCCGTTGCGGCCTGCATCGTAAAAAGAAGAGCATATTGAATGCGGCGGGATAGAACGAGGAAGACGAGGGATTTACGGCCGAATACCCCAGTTGTTGGTAACGCGATGCCGGATATATGACTAATGAGGGCGTGCTTGTAGGAGTGGTGTGTATTGTGTTCACAACCAGTCTGGTCGCGTGCACACCCACAAGTATATGGGTAAGATGGTCTTCATGTGGGGGGTAGTAGCCCCCCGAAGGCAGAAATCTTAAACACCTATCAGCAAATGTGAGTTCAAATAACCGTTTCCTGACGATGCTACACTTACTTTTAAGGAAATCGATTTCATTCCTTATGTATGCACTTCCTAGACTATCTTTTACATCCAACATGATCTGAAAATTACTTTAGGGCTGGAGGAAAATCTGATACCGTGGATTCTACTCTTCGATTGGAAAGGAATACTTCTTTCTTTCCCGTTGGAGGAAATACTGTGCACGGAATAAGCTCGAGTACCTTCTCTTGTACGAATACGGCTTCAACTGGAGATATTATGTCCATAAACTGTCATTAAGGGGGAGTGTTAAGACAATTTTATTGTATTTTCAGTTTTTGAACCATAACATTTATTCGAATTCTATTGTCAAAATTTTCTCTTCGACAAAGCAAACTTTTTGACATAAATAATAATGTAATCTTTCATTAATATGTCACGTTGAATCATTGCAAGAGGATTCTTAAAAGTTAATCTATAATTCTATTGTAATGATTGTGCTTGAAAAATTAATGAAAGAACCCATTATTATTTATGTCAAGCAATTTACCAAGAATATATCCTATGCTTTGTTGAAGAGAAAATTTTTATAATACACTTCGAATAAATGTTACGGCTCAAAAACTGAAAATACAATAAAATTGTCTAACACTCCTCCATATGTATTATAGTGTTTCTACTTTCATTCCATCCTTTTATATAGCGCTCATACAGAAAATCAGATTAATTTAACTAAGGTTTTTAATCTCCAAGACACTAAAAAATGTTGACAGTAATATTTTGATAATTGATTCAGTACTGATATAGTAGCATTTTCATACCTATTCTCTGCTCCAAGCTAATTTTGCAACGTTATTAATGTAACATTTACTATTAAGAAAGCTTTTACACTCGAATAAGATATGTCAACGGTTTCTACTAATTTGCCTTGTCAGCAAATAGACAGCAGTTAACTAACCCGATGTGAAGATTATTTGTCGCGGAATGTTACACGAGCCATGAGCAGTATCCATTTAACAGAGAATCATTTATAGTCTGTCCCTACATGCATCAACATAAGTGGGAGGCAGGTAGGGTATAGTCAATTCTACAAACAAGAGAACTTTTCTGACAGTTGTGCGGGTATAGTGGTCCATAATATCACAATTACGTTTCTAAAGTTTTATCTGTGGTTAACATAGTTTCACCTTCATTTGTTCATGAGTAACATTAATTCGTTGTTTCACGAAAATAATATATTGTGTAGTATTAAGTTTCTGAAATAGTTTTTGCAAGCCAATCACAGAAAAATAAATGGTTTTGTGGTGGCCAGAAAATGTTTTTTAAGTATGGACCTCACCAAAATATTTTGTAGCGGTTACAAGTATTTTTTTTTTTGTAATCACTGCAAAACTTTATTGGTTGCAACAACAAGACGTTTTTATGGTCACCAGAAAAAAAATTGGCGAGGAACATAATGACACAATATTTTACGGTAACCAATAACCTTTTTTCAGTCAGGGCGCACCCAGGTGTTGGCACATGGGATACGTGAACCGCCCCCCCCCCCCATCATAAAGAAGCAAAGTTTTTTTAATTATTAATTT
>PNEQ01087487.1:27354-58480 GCA_003012365.1 Medauroidea extradentata | reverse complement strand
CCACTTGCTTATAGTTTGCAGAAGTCTTGCGCCCTCCCAAAGACAAAACCCTAGGTGCGCCCGTGCTGCAAGTTGTCAAGATAGTGTGCTGGGCTGCAGTACTCACTTCTTGTCGATGTGCACGAACTTCATGTCCATGGAGTGTATGGAGGTGAAGACGTTGGTGGCTCCTTGCACGACGCACTCGCGCGTCTCCGGCATGGCCACCGGCGTGCACGTGGCCAGGAACACAGGCTCGTTCCTGCTGCACAGCGGCAGGAAGGATAGGTAGTGGCCCTGCACCAGCACCACCTGTTGGCACCATACACACAGGAGGAGGTTATATTATTAAGTCACTTCAGAGAGCAATATTTCACATTGAGGGCTCATAATAAACCAAGAAGAGATGTGTTTTCAAGCATGGAATAAGTCAGCAAGACTGACCTTGACCAAACTTGCTCTCACGACTCAGCAAACCTACCAAATCTCCAGCGGGTTACTTATTGAAACAGCCTAATCACTATGTCAAACCTGTGCTAAGCAACGTTTACACGGCGCAAGATAAATTCAAACCAGAAGCGAGATAGCAACTTTGAACTAAAGCTCATGAAAGGCAGGTCTTGAACGAAATGTCATATTATTCAGTGCGACGTCCCGCAACTCGCATGGAAGTAAGGATCCTATTGGTTGTTCTGCGCCGGTCTGCGTACCGGTTATAAAGGCAGGAGTAAATCATAACTGAACTGTAGGGGAATGTATTTGTTGAATCATATTGTAGAAATTAAAAAGTTTCTTTGTTAATAGTATACACCGTCAGAAGAGATAACAGGTGTTCTTACAATTATGTAGAACATTTTGTTTTTATATTGTTGATGTGTGAATTAAATGTAAATATGAATTTCTTTGCTACAATAATAATTACTGAATATGGACAGAGGCTATCGCTAGTAGCATGCAAAGACAAAAGTTGCTGTGAGATATCTTTGTGCTTGTTTTAAATAAATATTGTTTTGATATTTTTGCACGAGTGTTCGTATGTTACAATAGCAAATTTTGTATTATAAAAATCTCAATGATGCTTAAGCCGGGGTTAACTTTGTTCATACCTAGCAGGCAGAAGCCATAAAGCAGTGTTGGCCTGTGGGTTGTTGCCAGATAGGGCTGTAGATGGACTATTTTCAGATAAGTACACTTCCGATGAACGCGCTGTATGCCACTGACGAATATTCTCGAATAAGTGTATACATGCAGACCATCTGTAGCGTGAACTAGCGCACATGCTTGTACTGTTCTCGACAGATGCGCCAATACCAGGCAATATTCTACAGCCGTGGAGTAAGACAGTTATACAGAACATTGTGCCCGCATTATGAATCAATGAATATTCAGGAATTATAAATAGCAACAAAGCAGGAATGATTTGATCGCATGAGAAATACAGGTACTCTTGTTCATCTTTGCTTACGTTGATTGGGGAACGAAATTCTGGTACTAGTTAATAATACCCGATGTTTGTTAATTTCGTGCATCGTTTTCTTAACATTAAATTGTAATAGAGTGAAAATCTCCTAAGCAGCCTAACTTCACAGACTGCAACAAAGCGAAACTAAATAATTGTTAGTATGTACTGTAAATATCACTGTACACTTACGTGTAATTTATCAAAATATATAATTAGAGTGTAATCTTCCATTAATTCAATTATAAATATTGCGGTTTAACAGGTTCAGAAGTACGAAAAGTTGTGTGGTCATCGATGATGCTATTCCAGATGCTGAGCAAAAAAATCTCGTCTTGATGAGTAGGAAAAGATATAGTATTTCTAACTGAAGTACAGCATATTTTCAAAGCATTAATTGATTCACGGGAAGACCGTTGTTGTATTTTCATCAGTGTTATTCGGAAGATATTACGTTATCTGCAGCCCTCGCTTGTTCTGACATACATGGTAGGATCTTATTGCCATTACAATAACCTTATGAACCGACGTTTTGTCTAAACCATCCCAGCTGAGAACTTTATGGTCTGAGTGAGTGAGAGATTTTGGTCAGCGCGGTCTTCAGCGCTGGTTACTTTATTTTAGAGGGTTTAATAACGTCCCCTGGTTTTATGCACTTTTCAGGCTTAGTGAGGGACGGCTTACGAACTAACTAAACCTAAGAAAACGACACAAACATCCATGCCCGTACTGGGATTCGAACCCAGGACTTCTCGCACCGTAGGCTGGCATGCTACCGACCACGCTACGGAGGATGGCTCCTTCAGCGCTAGTGAGGGGTGACGTGTGAGTAGAGCAGCACCGGAATGAAGGGGCCGGGGAAAAGTCCGGCACGTTCCCACATGCGAAAATCCGGGAATCGAGCACGGATCGCCTTTAAGGTCTGAAACAGACTGAAAGTTTTGCCATGGAAAACGGTATTATGAGAGCTCTTGGATCCCTTAACCAATCACAGTCATGATCCCTGTGTCCTTCTAGTATTCAGGATGCTGCAACATCTTAAGAGGGCGTGGTACAAAATTCAACGCTAAAAGCATTATCTATAACTATACGTTTCTTGAAGCCAATTTGCGAATATTAAACAGTAGTAATCTTAGACAATAGTTTTAACCAACGTTTTAAACAAAATTGTTTTCAATGTTACGAACTTCTGAGGCACAATCTCTGACGCCGGAACCTCGTGCATTTAACTGCGGCGCAAGAGATCACGCGTAACGAATTAGTAATTCTGGATAAATATTTATTCTCAAAGTTGGCAAATATCATTATCTAGGATTGCCATTGAGTATTTTATTCATATTGGCTTCGAAAAAAGCGTATAAATCAATTGATGTTTTCAGCGTTTAATTACCTACCACGCACTCTTAAGGGACAAAGAATATTAAATGAACATGAGCTCGAAAACGCACAGTTACTGTACTACATGTCTCATGATTTACAGTGCATGGCACGGTCAGGATCATGTTAGTGTGGATTGTTACACTGTACAATGCCTACCGTTCAATTAAATACGACTCAATTGGTATGGAGTAGCTAATATTATCTACAGTGGTGTTCTACAGTAACACGATCCAACCGACGTGTCATAACTGCAGTGCGAAAACGGTGCAGTTTCGAACCTATGTCAGTTTAACATTTTGTGTTCCTCTTGACGAGAGTATGGTTTCCACTTAAAATTTACATGCAATTGTGCAACACAATGTATAAGGTCCTCATACAACCTAAGCTATCATTCGTTTTCATACCCTGAAGAGGGAAACTGAAACGTATTATTATTGTACTACGCATCTCCCACCTCGGCAATTCGGGTTCGACTCCCAGCGTGATAGATTCCTGGTTTTCGCATGTGGAAAACGTGTCCGACGTTTCCGTTGGCTGATGGGTTATCTCGGGTACTCGAGTTTACCCAGTACTTCACATTCCGTCACCTATCTGTGGTTGGCCTTCATCTCATGTCATCCATCAGGGTTTAATAGTCGACTATAGGAGCCCAGTTCATACGTCTGCAGAATCTGAAGAGTAATGTCGTGCCCTAAGGTACCCTCCCCATAAGACAGTAAATAAAATTATTGCATTTTGGGGTTGATTGCAATATATTACCAGCCGCGGCAGCGAGTTAAGGAGAATGAATTAGAAGATATTTTATTTATTTATATATATACACACACACTCTCTCTCTTTCTTTTTTAAAATTTAAAGGGGTTTTTAAACACAAATTAAATAATTTGCTTTAGTCTGTGTAGATAAATGGTAAACGTATCATAAGTATGGGTGGTCATTTTTAGCTGGCAAATGATGACATTTTGCTAAGCTTCATTTCCGTTCCTGGAGAGTATCTTTTTGACTTAGCCAACACAATTTTTTTTCGCTGCGAGTGAACGTCTCTCATTCTTATATGAAAAATAAAACATTCTTACGTAACAGACATTCATTCAAACAAGTCGTAGTAATCTGCCCTGATTTGGACGCTGGCATAAGAGATTCTCGCGATTTTATACTTACTCTGACCATGAGATAAAGACGTGATGTAATAGCCCGGATTATTGTAGCCCGATATTGCTGAAGCTGCTGAGTTTCTACGTTTTATTATGTCCAAGTGTCATAGCTTCTCCACGTTCTGTAGGTGACGTGTTCGATCCGAATATGTTGCACAGTCAGTGCAAGATTTTTATTCGCATTCAAACCGAGCGCGCTGGCTTAGTGGTAACCTACACTGTACACATTATTTTAAAATTTAAAACACTCATGTATAGGACTGTTAAAAATATTCGTATGGTAAAATTGTTTCTTATACTTCAATGATAAACTAAACCCTTAAAGAAAACAGTCGACTGTGTACTGATATCACCCGACTTGTACAGTAACAATGCTCATCATTTGCTATATTTACAAACCAGAGTATGGTGACAGAATATTTAGGGATACAGAAGTGAAATAGCCGGTAGGATGGCGAACTCAAGTCACACACGCCAGCAAAATTGCTTCCCTGGCCTGGAAGATGGCGGAAACGCCTACCGCCAATCAGCGTAAGGCAGCTGTTCTGCTAGCTGGTAGTCAGGCCAATAAGTAATCTGCCGTTAATATGCTTCGGGCAGCCAATAAGCGGCGGAGTCCGCCCGTATCAAATGAGCCTCCAATCCATTTCACGTCTGTGTTACTATTTAGTCTGTGGTATGGTCAGTGTCTCATGCTGTGTATGGTTTTTTACAGTGTACCGAATTTCTTGGTTTTACGGAAAAACCTAGGTTCGTTTCCAGGTTAGGTTTTTGAAGTGTTTTACCGAAATCATTCCATGCGAATACTGTAACGGTATCCTCCTTATGGCCATAACCGATTACCTTTACCTTCATGTTCCTGATTCTTTGGAACGATGATTCCGCGTCTAACGACCTCATTGTCGAATACATTTGAAAACCCGTTCTGCCTTCTCCCCTTTCAAACAAATGGCTGATGTTGTTCTTTAATGTGAACCACTCTTAAGACGTCACTTGATAAAGCCTCTGATAGCCTATTTGCATATACGAAATACAAACTATTAATTTTGTTATAACCTATACGCTTAGATTTATTTCTAGACCATTATGAATCTGGCATGACGTAGCAGGTGAAGGTAATGTGACGGAGATCTCACGTTTTTTTCTTAAGTGTGTGTTTTTCCGGGTTTGAAAAACAATGCGCAACGCTACAATCATATTATAAGTTGCCATTAAAAAGCCGGACAAAAATTTCTTTTCTGGTCACCTGCTTACGAATGGTACTGAATTTGGCAATGCCATAGCGGTGTTTTACGGCTCTGTATTTTATTAGAATGATGATTTATTGACGGAGAAAACAGTCCGAAAGGGTGTTAGGGCCTAGCATAATTATTTTCATGGTAGACAATTTTTTCTTTACAATATTTCAAGTATCGTAGAAAATTGAAACATATCGTTATATTTGTTTCTACGTTATAAATTCGTGGCCTCGCCACTAGAACTATCACAGAGGCGAACAAACAACTGAAGTACGGCATAGAGTGCATTGCTCGCAGTGTCTGTGATGTACACACTCGCACACAAACACGCGCGTACACGCACACAGCTTGTCGGTTTACGTGTGTTTTTTCCAGCACAGCTGCTACCCTAAGTCTATTGTATAATTTAACTCGTCTCTTCATCACCTACTATGTAACAAAGAGCACTAAGCGTCTAGACTTTATTTAATAACAATCTCTTTGTATATTCCATATCACGTGCTAGGATCCTTGTTGCTGTGGCGCATCTAGGCATAGTACATAGAACATACTTATTTCAAGAAAGTTCTTTATTACACTGAGTTGCTAATGCATACTTATATAATTACACAATGCCAATATAAATGTAGTTTGCTGATTATACAGCGTGTTCATGAATTTGTTACAAACTTTGCGAGATGATTACTTGTAAAAATAATGAGGTACAGTTATGCAATGCAAGTTTTTGGTTGGTGCAAAATCATAAGGGTGAAATTCGCGATTGAAAATTGACATTGAAAAATCGCTTTTGTTAAAACAAACAAAATTAAGGCGGAATGAATAATACATTTCTGGGTCGATTCAGCAATGATTTACTAGTGAAAAATGTTTTGGAATACTTTTTATGTTCATTAGGTAATGGGGTTGCTCAAACGTCCTGTGAATCGCGTGTTGCCTATCTGTGAGGCTCCTCATTTCCTAAGTCCATTTTCTCGAAAACTGTTTACTTGTTGGTGTAGCGATAATGCAGTCTTTCCTGTTCGTTGGGCCTCCTGGTACAAACTGTGTCTATTACGTGGGCGCTTGACCGAAACATTTTATTGTTTTAAAAATTATTACATTTGTACTAGATATGATTTGTTTTGTAGATACACACTCACTATTTGTTTACTGTAATGCAAATTGTTAAACTTTCATACTTTTTAAAATAATGGCACGTCAAAGTCCAAATTTGCTTCAAACGGTTTTATGCTTTAAGGGAAAACCAATTTACTTACCGAACTGATAAATATTCACACTAAATAACCATGTTGTAGGCTTCAAAGTCTCCTATATAAAACAACAAAAATAAATAATTAAAGTAAATTATGTTCGCGTTATCTTTAATTCTTGAATTTTTAAACGTTAATATATTTTAAATTTCAGCATTTTTTTAAATACAAAAATATTTTATTTATTTGTAATTATATAGGAGACCTTATAGCCTACAACATCGACATTCAGTGTGAATTGATTTCAGTTCCGTAAGTCAGTTGGTTTTTCTTTAAAGCACAAAACAGTTTTATGTAAATTAGGACTTTGACGTGCAATAATTAAAAAAAAAACTACGAAAGCTAAACATTTTTTATTATAGTAAATGTTAGCCACGATGTATGTCTACAAAGCAAGCCATATATCGTAGAGATTTAAAAAAATTAAAACCATAAAAAATTTTTAATAACCAGAAAAATTCAAAGGTAAAAAATTTATGAAAAAAAAGTCTTGGCCAACCCCATTTTACCTTCTGAAGGTTAAAATATATTCGAAACCATATTTACACTGATTGTAGATATTTAAGCTACAAACGAACATTCATTGCTTGTTTCGACTCACTTTGATTATTTTAACAAATTTTGTTCTTTAGTTTCAAATTTCAACCGCACATTTCTCCCTTACGATTTGTACCAACCAATAAACCCTACACTGTATAGCATTACCTAATTTTTTAGAAGCATTTTGGTAATGTTGTAACTTTCTTTCATGAACATCCTGTATATCCCCGTACAGTATTGACAGTTCCTAAATTGTGTATGAGCAATGAAAAAACGCAGGTCTCTTCAGCTTTAGGAAAGTATACGCTGAGCAAAAGTTTTAATTAAGTCTCTACATATACACAAGTGATAACTTACTGACATTTCAAAGCAGAGTCCAAACCACTTGACTTAGAAACGTGCTATTTTGAGAGAAAGTATCCTTTAGCGCATAGGAAAGCGTTAAGAAGAAATTTTTCGAAATTTTATCTCTAACGGAATCAAAAGGTGCAATTTTTTTTTTTTTTTTTTTTTTTTTTTTTGAATCCTCAACATAGCTCGAAGCGAACATTCTTATCATCGTGATTTATACTTCAGTTGGATACCTACACAAGTGTCTAAAATATGTATTAAAGATTTTTCTAATTCGATAACGTGATAATTTATTTTTTAAATCATCAATACCCAAACAAGCAAACACTTCGTACTAAACTGGCAAATTGCAGGCTCTTGCTGCCATGTGCGTTTCAACAGCGTTGTACACTTTCGATTCGATTATGATCGTTCGGTTTCTTGACCCGCTGAAAGAGAGACAGGGAGGGAGGGAGGTTGAGAGGAGGCAACGAGCGTGTGGTGGATAAAATAAAATCTTATCGGTGGGGAAGTTTGTCACGTCACCAACGACAAAATAAAATTTATCATAAATTAAACTTAACAAGTTCTGGGCTCGCACAGTTACAAAAGTCGACACTAGGTGTTCCAGGAATCGCAGGCAACGTGTCTGAAGGCGTTATTGAAAACTCACGATGGCAGGGTGGATATGAGCAACTTGGGTTACCCGAGTAAAGTTTACACGCGCCAAATAGGCACGATATTCCTCTCCTACCCTGCTCTCAAGTAGGCTGAGTTGCTGTTAGCAGACGGAAGTTGACATTTGGCTAGAAAAAATGTGAACATTTCACATAACCAAAACCGCAACAATGTGAAACAGAATGCACAACGTTCATAATATCGAAGAAACAAGTGGTGTAATACAAATAAAATGAAACAACACAAAAGTTCTGCGGACGTCGCAGTTTGTGAAATATTTAACACATGTGAAACAAATAGGATTTTCATTGGATTACGTGAACCGCATTACAGGCATCTGTCACAACCTAACTAAATTCTGGTGATTGACAAAACCCGGCCATGTGACTGAGGAATCTTAACTTTCTCCAGCTCGTGAGTTTTATTCCCTCCTGACGAGGCCGAAGTAGAGGGGTTGTTTCAGACGCGGTCCGTTATGCTCGTCTTCCCACGTGACCCAGCATGTTGCAGGCGAGTGTCTCACAGGACGCCGCTACTTTAGACCGTAGAGTAACTACAGGCTGTTCCGAAACTCACGCGGAATGGTGACAGTTATGAACTGCAACACGTAAAAAGATATATTGTACGGGGAACGCACATATCCTAAAGTGCAGATTAACGACTGGGCGTCCGTGGCCATCTGCTGGTCCCGGAGGATATTAGACCCTACATTGGAGAAGAGTTGGAACGAGAAACGTGGGAGGAAATGGGACAATCCCGACAAAACCCATGGACTCATTCGGCATGACTCCCACTTGCAAAAATCCACGGTCCGACACTGCCGGGGATCAAACAACTATATAGGCTAGTCAGGATAAACTGAACACTGCTTACAATTTTCCGAGAGTCATAATAATAATTATTATTTTTATTTCCATATACCGATTACAGCACTTTACACAAATACTTTATATATAATGGAAGACATCAAACTCACATAAGCAAAGCTTGTGTGTGAGTGCTACTAGACAAATTATTTTCTATAGCTGCGGTTAATAATGTAAGAAAACTTATCATCTGGTATAAATAAATTATGCCTCCATCTTTACTATTTAAAATACGGAAACTATCACGTAGGCCAAACTAAACACTAGTGTAAACGTTTCACAACTCTCAAAACTTTACTTCTATAGCCCCAATAAATGCACTTTTATAGTTATTACAAGTGCTAGGCAATGCTCACTTTAACATAAACCTCCTATACCTTCGCAGCCCTTACTGCAACTTAGCTTAGCCCAAATAGTAACAACTAACTCCGCTCTCAGAATTTGAGTTTTACATTCGTATCTAACTACGTTGAATAAACCCAACGTCGTTGAATGTTATCGAGATATATAGGTAAACCATACTTTAAAAAAAAACTAAAATTATACGCCTACATACAAAATCTAGGGGCGACTACCCTCTATTTGTATACAATAAACAACTTTATCGCCGTATTGTGATAGGAAAAATGATTCCGTTAACGACAGCGTTTTAGTTACACATACGGGTGCTGTATACTTTTGTTTTACGTACTCAACACTTTATAGACTGCCCGTACGTTTACGTGTGAAGGCTAAATTGTATTACTATAATTGTTTATTTACTTTCATCGACAAATTTTGCTGCACAAAGGTCAAATAGAACTAAAAAAATCGGGAAGCAACATATATTAATGGGATTAACGCTAATGGTTTTCTGAGTGAATTGATGAAAGCATAATTTAGTTCATCCTGCATAAATATATTGTTTTCGTGGCAAATTTGTTTCCTGATTTGCCCTTTAAAGAATACTTGTAAATGTATTGAAGTGGCTTGTTGCAATACGTAGGCGCTTTTCGGGTGGTATTATTGACACAATTTGCATGTTCACATAGATTTATTTGTGAAAATTGACGATAGAGGTATCCTGCGCGGGAAAGTTAAAATATTGATTATAATATCAGTGAAATGAATATTCCTGTTCCGGCTCGATCGCAATAAACACATAAATGTTTATAAATGAAAAGTAAAGTTTTATTTTGCAACATTGCAAACTACAGCCTGCGACATTGACCTTGATGAAACTATACACTTCCGGTTCTCGATTGTAAATTGTTTTTAAGGGCGTTCAAGAAGGAAAATTTTAAAACTTTATGTTTGTATGAAACGGTGCTAGTTTCGTAGACGTTACTTAGTAGTAAATTATCCTCTTACAAAAAAAATAGCTCTGCCAATTTTCCCATGATGGCATTTCAAAGATAAAATTTGCATGTTTTATATTCATTCACCCCCAAACACCAGTAAACATAATGAAACTAAATAATTCGCAGAAAAATAACATGTCACTGGCTAGGGTTTTACGTACATAAAATCCCATTCAAATAATGTTTTGTATTTTTAAAAAATTACTGAAATTAGAAATATTTTTTCTACTTTTAGCATTTTTTTTTCAATACAAGTATACTTTGTATTTGGTTTTTATATGCGTAAAGCTCTAGCCAGTGACATATACTTTCACTGTGAATTATTGGTTTCTTTGTGTTGATTGAATTTCGGGAGGTGTATGAACTAAAAACATGCAAATTTTGACTTTGAAATGCAAGTCGTTTGTGTTTAACTTTCAAGGCAATGCAGTTGCAACAGCAAAAAGCAATTAGAGAACAGTTCGTTTCGTGTTGTGTAAAAGCTACGAAGCTTAATGCCGCGCTTATTAATCTTGTTCGATGTCAAAGCGGCTTGCCAATTGAGATTATTGAAACGAAGTGATCAAAACAACAGCAGGCAACTTAACCAGTTTTATCGAGCAGCTCCAAGCAGTCTTCTCCCAAATAATCATCTGAAACATTAATTCTTTTTGCATCCCGTTATATAAATTCGTTTAATATTGTCACTTCAGTTTGCCGAATAAATTAAAACATTTTATCTTCAATATAAAATAAATAGACTTAAGAATTTCGAAAGTTCGAGAAAAAAATATGTAATTTTTAATAAAGACTATTCTTTTAGTATAGGTCATTCAAGGTAAAGTGAACACTAAAAATTTAACCTTAAAAAAATACTAGCTGTTGCTGCGTACGATTCAACCCTAAGTATAGTTGCCTTATTGCTTGTGTGGTTCGCAACGAAGTTACGCAATATAGATCCGTGTGTTTCCTATTTAAAATTAACAATACAGAAAGAAAATCAACCGAAATCGACATAATTGTATATTATATAATTAGTTAAGAAACTTTCTTAATTAAACTATATCGATTAATACCGACAGCACAATTTATCTTACACGCACAAACATTAAGTTACGTGTCCAGATAGGTTAGAAATGTCCAGTTGTTAACCACTACGCGCGGAAAGATATCAATTGACTGAAAACAGAACTTTAGCAGGTACTTTTTTGAGTGCTCACTTTATTCCGAATCGCCAATATCATGGTTACTGTACGTTGGGTGATGGATTCATTAAAAATATTTGGGATTTTTTTTGTAAAATCTTCCGTCCAGCGGTTTTTTTTTCTATGTACTCTCTCACTCTTAATACTCCAATTTCACCGCTAACAGAAACTATTTTATTGTTTGCTGACGCTGAAAACACACGAAGTTTTCAGCTCTTACGACCTCCAGTATTGCTGCAAAGCGGTCAGTTATTTTTTATTAAAGAAAAGCTACCAGGAATTACTGGTTATACAAATTAATTCAAACTTTCTAAGCTGCAACGTCGCACTATTTTGTGACAAACTTGTTGCGCTATTACAGAACACGAGAGATGCTGAACAAGCCGCAGGCAATTGGTGTTGTGTCAGGTCTGTTTTCTTCTCCCGACGAAGGGATTAAGCAGCGTCCTTACTGGGGAGACTTCCGCTGCAGCGCTGCCAACTGCTGGCGAGTAAAATACTGCGCGCAGCCTACGGATATTCGGGAACAAGTTGGCCGTGCGTGTTGGACACAGGAGGACATTAATTGCGCCCCCGGAGCTCGGCTTATCTCGATCTCTTGCCGGGAGTGAGGTGATCGAGACTGCTGGCTGGTCTGAGCGGGGTGGCCTTCCACTGCGCTGCCAACCTTGTCTACATAAATACCGCTCGGCCTATTAGCGGCAGGAAAAAACATACCCCACCCCTCGTTTCCCCTCCTTCGTCGTCGCACCCCTTAGCGAGTTTCCAGTACGTAATCTTGTAACATGAACGTTAACATGTAAACTTAGTTAAACATACCATACTAGCTGGATAAACACTTCTGATTACGTCGATATTTGCGATATGTCTGAGTAGAATTTATTACACTATGTTCTCCTCATTGACAGCATCTAAATTTTAGTTTCACGTTTTCTTTACTTTGGACCTTCTAAATATTTTTACATTTAGCATGGCCTATATGTAAGGCGAAATCAATTTTCTTAACAGGTTGACTACTGGTGCAATGTAAGGCCACTCTCGGTAATTCTACAGTGATTTTGAATATGTATGTATTTATGTGTATACGTAGGCCTACATATAATACATAAATCAAAATAATTTTCACATCGAAAAATTCCCTACATTGTTTTGTCACAAAAATATAATTATTTGAACTTTTTTTAGCAGTAATATACGTGTATATATATATTACGAACGGTGCATTATTTTGAACAGTTTGTCGTATGACTGATTTCAGTTTCGAGTTTTTTGCACCTAACGTGGCCTTAATGTACTTGTATATTTAGTTCAGAACTATACGTTTTTGCATGGAATAAGTCGCTAATATTTGTAATCTGTAAACGCATGTCTACGTTGTACGCTGTTGAATAATACTGATGTGAAAAGTGTTAGTTTTGTACACATTACATGGGAGAACATTATCCTCGTACAAAAAAATTACCTCAGCCAGTTTTCCCACAATGACATTTCAAAGTCTTAAATATGCATGTTTTGTTTGTTCACACACCCTCCGAAAACCAATCAACATAATAAAACGAAATAATTCACAGTACAAGTACGTGACAAGGCTAGGGCTTTAAGTATAATATAAAAACCCAAATACAAATAATTTTTGCATTTAAAAAAATTCGGAATGTAGCGAATAAATCCCCAAATATTAGAATTTTTTTTAAAAAATGCAAAACATTGTTTTAATGGGTTTTATATACGTACAGCCCTAGCCACTGACCTGTACTTTTACTGTGAATTATTTCCTTTCATTATGCTTATTGGTGTTTGAGGGGGAGGGGGTGGGGGAGTGTATGAACTAAAAACAGACAAATTTTTACTTTGGTATGCCATTATATGAAAACTGCCGGAGTTAATTTTTTCTAAGACGATAATGTACTCCCAAGTAACATTTACTAAACTAACACCGTCACACAAATATTAAATTATGTTTTTTTCCCTTTTTGGGCATCTTTAACGAACCGTCCCAGTATCTGCCGGGAGCTATTTCGGAAAATTATTGAAAACTGAAGTTAAGATTGCCGGAGTCGAGACTCAAACCTCACGTCTTTTCGAACTCAAGTACACGCTGTAGGGCCTATACAAAGTATTGCCGTTGCGTCACTTCGCTCGGAACTAAAGTCGATAGGAACATTTTATTTTCTTTTTAACTGAAATATAATGTTCAAGTTTTAATTTAAAGTTATGTCACAGATTGAGAGAATCAAGTTTCTCATTTATGTTTTGTTACGCTTCTGATTGATACTATGAGTCGGCTTACGAAATTTCTTTGAAGATGGTGAAATGTTTTTATGGATATGGCAAATTCAAAAATGTTCAAAAAGTTGCCGTTTTTAAAAATAGTCTGATTTAACTAAAACTTGTTCACGTAAATTCTATCGTAGTAATCTAATAACCATTTGCCTGAGATTTGTCAGCTGTTTTTTCTGAGATAGTACATTAAATATATAGACTATCTTCGAACGGTGGTTAATTAAGTATAGTGCATTGCCAAATGTAAACACAAGCAATTGGAAATTTATGCATGTCTGATTTGGTTCAAATGTATTAAATGGTACGGTAAGTATAGTAAATAAGCTCTAATAATTAAACGGCCGCAAAAAAACATCTACCCACAAGGCGAGACTGAAAATACTGCCAAAGGGGAAGTCATTAAAGCAAATTAATATGCGCTGTTGAGAAAAAAAGCATATTTTATTTCGCATGAATGTTTAATCACTGCGTGAATAATATCGTCTAATTGATCTTTTATAAATACCAGCGCTAGATTGTTTGCGTCCAACAGATTGAGAACGAGAAAATTAGTTTCTTAATGGCAATAGAGATTAATCCGTATCGTTCAAAGGATTTAAATCAATTGTATAGTTGAATACCTACTTACATTTTTATTTTCATTTATTGGTTATTTTAGAAACATATAAATATTATTTTATCCTAGTAATTTGCATTTTAGCACTATTAACATGATCTAAAATGAATATCCTTACATGACCTTTAATACACTTTTAACGTGATGATTGTTTAGTGATGTAATTAGTTTTTTCTTTATAAGCAACTATATAAGAGTTGTTAGTCTTAAATACAGTATTTTTGTATTGAATTTCATGGACAAGAATTAATTTGCAAACATAGCTGAGGAGTAGAATACGGTCACTAACCAATGTAACGGAACTACGCGGATTACATGAACAATTTGTAAGTCAAGGTAGCATTACAATCAAAGCTTAAATTTTAAATTAAGTGATTCATCAGTAAACATTTTTAAATAGTTAACGAAAAGCAAGACGTTTTGAGTATACATTTATGTGAAAAGTGTACTGGAACGAAGTAATGAAAACTTCACCATAAATATATAATTTAATTATATAAATGCGCGTTGTACTTCTTGCATGCAAACATACCAAATATTAATCCTTAAAATGAACAAACAAGCTATAACAGTTGTACGAGTTGGAAATTTTTGTTTTTAATTTTGGCTTTTTATACTGTGGAGGTAATATGGCGGATTTCAGAAAATTAATTAATACAAATAAATTATATTGTAAATAAAATAACAATTAAGAGACGCTATATGTATGTATCAGTATGAGGAATTTAAAAAACTTACATTAAAAAAAAAAATCCCACCCCACTCTGATTATAAAATCTAAGAGAAAAAACGTTTAGGCAGCACAATTTTTTTCTTCGGATTTAAATTTGACGTCCGTCGTTCTTCACTTTAATCTTTGGGCACCTGTCAATGGCTTGTTTACAAGTACTATGCCACATCCGTTGTTAATTTTGTTATGAACCACGATGTACCCCCTGGTTCAAACGCAAGATAGCTAGGCCGTGGCAAGTAGTCTCTGGAATAGTTCACCAATCAACAATCTCGGCCAAGAAAATATAACATTAACCACGGCTGGATGCGGCAGCGAAATTTCCCCTCTCCGGAAAGGTAACGAGTTGACACACACGATACAATAAAGGGACGTGTCACGCTTCCCACGTGGGCTGTCTGTACTGCTCGATATCGTCACCAAGCCGAGACCAGGACGTCCAGCTGTGTTCGCCGTAACCGCTACATAACATAAGCCTCGGCAACCAACATCTACCAAGGGCGACGCCTACCCGCGCGTGAGAGGCTCAAAAGCGACGGAGCTGTAAGGTCGACCTTGAAGCGCGCATCAAATACCGCGTCGCCTCAACGAGCCAAGCGCTGAACTAGCGTGCAAGCTTCCCGCCGAACGGTTTTTACTATGGGACATTAAGCGTTGACCATATAATTTTATTGGTGGAAAGTCTGCAACTAAGTTGAGCTCAGGTCGCAATCTGAGTTTCACATACATCCTGTTGTTACATTTTGAAGTACGACAGTGTGAAAAGACCGTTTTTAGCCATGTCAAAGGGCCTTTAAACAGTGTTTTTAATAGACGTGGCGTCTTAACAATGAGGTTCCGACCTTGTCTGAAGTGTGTTTTCTTCTCGTACGTTGGCACAATGGGCACACGTAGAATGTTTTTGTAGAAAAAACCTGTTTACGAACACACTGCGACGCATTTGAAACGTGAGGTAGGCGTTCGCCTTAAGGTGGGACTGCCGGCGTAGCTAAATTGAGTAGCTTTTAGTCTAACTATAATTAAAAACTCGTAATGCAACCATAAAGAATCTTCCTCCGCATCTAGTGACTAACCTTGTATGGTATAATGTGATGTAAATCGTTTATAAAGTTCCTACCTAAACTAGCTTGTTACTTAGTGTCAATCCTAAACAAGTAATAATTTAACAACCCATATATACGTTGGGTGACAAAATAACCTCCTTTATTCAACATGTACGCGTAAGGCTATGGCTCTTTAGTATCTACTGTGTTTGCTAAAATAATATTTTTTTTAGGCTTAAACGAGAGCAGATGTCAAAAATCTGTCTCGCAGGAATTATACGATTTCGACTAAAAATGCAATTAACCAGAATTTCGTTAATTGCATAATTAGCTAAGACGACAGTATTTACTGCCTTGAAACAACCAGCCAACATGGAGAAGACGATTTTAAACAAAACTGCCGTACCGATTTTTTATATCTGCTCTCGTTTAGACGAAAAAGTAAATGTCACTAAAAATTAGACTAGAGGTAAATAATGAAAAAAAAATTTAAATGTAATACTTCATAACAGTTTGTAAGAAATTAAATAAACATATATGTATACATAAAATAACGTTTAGTAACTAGTTGAAACGAGAAGTTTCAGTCACTCAATTACGAATACAAACAATAAGATATAAAAAACTGGAAATAAAAAATTTCCAAAAAATTTGGGCAAATTACAAAATGACTGGACGATTTATATCGCTATTTAAAGTGTAATGAAAGCGAGCCCAGTATTTATTGGCCAACAGTCTGACCTTTAACTCTCGCCAAGGCACATCAGGTCGGGCGTGCCGCATCGTGGTGCTAAGACCAAGCTTTCCCCGTGCTAATTGGAAAATTAAATTACCCCGCGCCAAATTTGAATGTTTTAATCACCCCACCGCTTTGATTCACGGTCCCGGAACAAGTTATTGCTCAATTATTCAGATCGTTGACTCTTGACGGCCCGAGCCTCAGTTCCGATTCGCGCCGCTGGGTTCGCGCCCGGCGCGTCCTAAATCTCCAAACCAGTCCGGCGGTATAACAACACTCCTTGACCTTACCAGACACTCCGTCCGGCCGTTAATTGAATATTTATGTGCTGTGACGAAACATTCGGTCCACACAGCATCCCCCGAAGAGAATTCCTGTCAGCGGCCACGGAAATAGCCCACGAACTAATTCTGGCAGGCGTTTGTTCGTCGCTGCAGGAGTATGGCAAGGTGACAAAAAAACTTCAGGAAAAACGGAAGGTGGAGGAGGAGTGTTTGAACGTGTTTGTTCCAGAACACACCCGGAACAAAACTTTCAACGGAGAGTAAATGGTGAGTGAAGAGGTATTGGTCAGAGCTTAGGGGGAGGGGGGACAGAGTGTTAAGACAATTTTATTGCATTTTCAGTTTTTGAGCTATAACATTTATTCAAATTTTACTATGAAAATTTTCTCTTCGACAAAGCATAGGACATATTCTTGGCAAACTACTTGACATAAGCAATAACTGAATTTTTCGTTAATTTGCCATGCAGAATCATTGCAAGGGAATTACAGGTTAACTTCCAAAACTTCTTTTGCAATGATTCTGCATGGCAATGAACGATTCCAATATTGCTTATGCCAAGTACTTTACCAAGAATATATCCTATGCTATGTCGAAGAGAATATTTTAATAATAAAATTTCAATACGTGTCTAGGCTCAAAAACAGAGAATTTAATAAATTTGCCTAACACTGCCCCATAAGGCGCCCGCCTGGTGGCCGTGTGTTTGTGTAAGTAAGGCAAGGCGCCAATATATATATATGTAACTCGGAGGCATAAGACACTATGTCCATTTTTTCTTAAAATGTACTTTTTATCATAAACATTACAACAGTTTTATGTACTTTTCTAGTGGCATAAAATACAAAGTCCGTGTTGTGTCAAAAAACCAAATTTTTTGGTACTAAATAGATGAATTATAGGTGAATTACACTACTCTTCAAACTGCTCTCCTGTAAAGTATGATTTTCATGACAGTGTTTTTTGCTTCCGAGATACAGATATATAATAACTGAAAAAGCTGTTGTTAGCCATTTTTAGGGTCTCCAAAATAATCTTTATAATAACGTGACGTTTTAAAACTACCATTCCGAAATAATTTTCAGTGGGGGTTCTTTTCGTAAATGAACACATTACGGAAGTTTCAGAAGTTCCTAAGAAAGAAAAAACAGTTCTGCTAGCACTCTGCAACGCTGTTTACAAGGCAGGCAAGGCGATGTTTTCCATGCTTGTGGGGGGAGACACATGGGACGTACGGAGCAACGCCAGAATGAATAGGGCGGTACGGGAGGTCTCCTAAAAAAATAAATACCACCGACCTACGGCAGTGTCAAGCCTTATTCCCACATGAAAAAATCTGGGTCGAACCCCGCCTGGAATCGAACCCGTCTCGTCTTAGTTTGGAGGCGTGTCCTTGCCGGTGCACAAGCTGTGGCTCCTCGACTGGTAATACGTGAGTTTAACACAGAAGTGGGATTTGTTACTGCATTGTGTATACATGTACATACACTTTGGTGTCATTGTGAGGTGGATGATGTTTGACGTTACATGAGTAATGTCAGTTTGTTTTTACCAAAGCTTTGTAGGGTAGGGTGTGGTAGTATCTAGAATTCTTTTAAAATATGGACATAAACCACATCTGTTTAACGATACCGAAAATCGGTGTGCTTATTTCTTTGCAGAACAAATTGTTTATTTTTCAAGTTCAAATTTGAGGGCAATTCAAATATTGCTAGCAATCAAAACTGTAATTATATATATATATATATATATATATATATTTTTTATTTTTTTTTTTCAAACGGATGTGTGGTTTGTACAGCCGTAGGCCTGCAATTAAAAAAAAGGTAGTCCTGTTTAATCAATAGTTGGCTCATTAGGCAACACTCTGCTTCTCGGGGATATCCCGTTCCCCCCACCCTTCCATCCCGGTACTGTTCCATACTCACCTCATGTCACCCCTCACCTGCGCTAAAAACCTCGGTATCAAGCACTGACCAAAATACCTCACTCACTCAGTTACGTTGGTGGTATTTTCTGTGGTGTACTGTGTATCATAGTTTGGTTTCCTGGATATTTTATGCGCCTAACAGCGTTTCTACTTCACTCGTTCATTTACTAATTTAAAACATTTTTGTCATGAACATTAAAAATATTTTTTACTGGACATAAAATAGAGAATTTAATTTCTGAAATGGCACTTTCCAGCTGTCGAACACACTCGTCCGTGGTACATACTGCAAGATGAGTTCTTTAAACGAAAACTTACGATGCCATACGGCAGAATGTCCTCACCCGTGCCTTGCACAACTTTTGTTTTCGTCTGCACACCTGCCTCGAGGTCAATGGCGGCAACATACAGCTCCTACTATACAGACGTTCACAAACGCTCACGAGAACACAAAATATCATATTCCGGCTAACAAACGCAACCAGAGTAAAGTTTACCCGTTCCAAAGGTTTACCTGAGCTTCTCGATCAGTTTATTACTTACCCTGTTCTCGAGCAGTGTGTATTAGTTCGGGATTAAATGAAGCAAAGGTTTTTGAACGATATAGCTAACAAAGGCGAAGTATTTTGAAATGTAGTCGGTAGAATGACGCTTTGAAAGTATACTGCTGGATCCTGCATCATGCCACTTAAACCAGTATATTGTTTACTACCGACAATATTTAACATTTTACAATTTATTTTTGGCATACACAATAAATATTGGGCAAATTACGCCGAATACATCTTAAAAATCTGCATTCATCACATGAATGAGGTCTACCGTCTTGTACAAGAAAATTATCAGTGTAAACTGATTGTTGATTTGGTGGGATTCTAGCAAGTATTCTAGCTAGTGTTTCCTTTATTGTACACCTTTGATGCTCACTTTCATGTACTAGAAAGATCCCCGTGTGTGTTACAGATAACTAAAGTTCAACGGGAATTAACATTAAATATCATGAATTGAAAACGATAACCACTTCTTTATTATTCAGCAACTCAACAGTCTGTCATACAACTGTCTTAGAACCTACTAAATCAAGTACAAGCAAATGCCTTATATTCCAATACCTCACTCTTTCTGATGATTGGAAACATTATTATTATTATTATTTGGTTATCGTTCCTAGCGAGAAGTGTTGGTAAATATCCTTATCTACCACTTTTTTCACATATCTTAAGGTGTAAATTTCTTTTATACCCATAATATTTACATTAGAAGTTCCACAGAGAACAGAAATCTCACTATTCTATACAATGATTTCAATAATTTCTCACTATGAGGATGAATTTCATTCTTCGTCATGTAATAAAATAAACGTGTCCGTTATTGTAGTACAAGGTATTTGGTATAAGTCACGCTGATTATTTATCACAAGTGCCAACTGTAACAATGCATTCCCTACAAGAGTGAAAGTACTAGGTTTTCAAGGACTCAGGTGGATATTGTGGAAAGCTGTGCAGGAGGTCGGGGAAACCACAATGGGTGGAGTAAACTCACCTTCTGGTCGCCGAAGCGCATCTGGCGGCGCGCGTTCCGCGACACGTTCATGCGGCAGAGGAAGAGTCGCTCGTCGTCGCCCGGCGTCGCGGCGCTGCGCACCAGCTCCGCCTGGATGGCCTGGTGGTCCTGCTTGTCGATGATGTCGTACACGCTGTCGCCGTGGATCAGCAGGTCCTCCTGCAACAACACACGCATCCACCATTATTACTGTCAATGAAATAGATTTTGGTCTGCACTCAACGTCAACGACTTCAGCGCAGGTGAGGGCGGGGTGACATGATGTGAGCGTGGGGCAGCGCCGGAATGAGCCGGTGTGGAAAACGGGAGATCCCCGAGAAAACCCGCCCACCAGCGACATCGTCCGGCACGATTCTCCGGAGACCGACCCCGCCGGGAACCGATCTCGGATCGCATTGAGGGGAGGCGAGTGTTTTAGTCCCTGCTCCAACTGGGGCCCCACAATTCGTCTGAAATATAATTGCACTGGCAGGAGATTCATGATTCCCAGTACAATAGTGAACATGCGATGTTGCAGTGTTATGTCAGCCCGGCAAACCAGGCGAGACAAAACCAATCAAAGAAATCTAACAAAGTTACTTGTCAGAACAAAGTATATAAACAGTAAAAAAAAATAGCAAATCCCGCAAGAAATTACGTCGGAAACAGCTCAAAGAAATGCACGTAAACAAATAAAAACACGTCTAATAAACTTACGCTTTGTTCACGTCATTTAAGTTTGTTTTCGTTTTAGTTTTATTAATTTATTTGCGTTGTTTTTGACAGTTCCTTGCGGGATTTATTGCTCGTATATTTATTACACGCACAATATTTAATATTTTAAATATTTCTAAGATGCGTGTATTCTGCCTTCTGACCACAATTAATTTAGTATGACTGGAAGCAATTATTCTCATTTTCTCAATGCAGTGAATATATATATATATATATATATATATATATATATATATATATATATATATATATATTTTTTTTTTTTTTCAAAAAGCGTTCTTTTGAAAAGAGACTAAACACATCCTAATATAATTTAGCATTTAGGTGAAAAAAATCGTTTCTGTAAGTAATAGCTCCATTTTGATTGGCTACGTTTAGTGAAAACGCAAGGCACCAACAAAAAAGAAAAGAAATGTGCCGCAGACATATGAAGCCAAAAAAGTTAAAAAGTAGCCTATATTGTTTAAAAAAAAATTAAGAAACTAACGATGGTAGTAGTATTGGAAAACAAGTAAATAAAGAAGGTGGTTGTTAAATTTAACGTGTTTAGTAAGTAAACCTCTCTAAGCTGAAGTATGAAAGGTTATTTCTTCTCAAATTTGAGTTTATGGAAGTCATGCTATACTGAGCAAGCCCTTGTCAAGTTTAGGTTTAATTAAATTGAACGTAAATTTTGCATAACGCTTCACTGTACCACA
Organism: Medauroidea extradentata; assembly: GCA_003012365.1. Classification (NCBI taxonomy): domain Eukaryota; kingdom Metazoa; phylum Arthropoda; class Insecta; order Phasmatodea; family Phasmatidae; genus Medauroidea; species Medauroidea extradentata. The sequence goes on along the minus strand of PNEQ01087487.1, from coordinate 36,482 downwards.
TGCGAAAACTGCGTCAAAATATAAGCTGATTACAACATGTATGTACTGGCTTCACACAGGGAGGTTTTAGATTTTTTAATGATTGTTGCAATGGGAGTTTACAAATACCAATGCATTCTTAGGGATGTTTTAGATAAACAATTCCTACAACGCATATAAATGTGTGCGCAAATGTGTACTGCCACCGTAGGCCACGTTTACGACCTCTTCACTGGACAGCCGTTTACATGTACACGTATAATTCGGTATTTTAATTATTTTACAAGCAACGGAGAAGATTGACGGTGTTCCAAGGCAAGCTGCAGTAGATGAGACTTTGAACACGTGCCTGTGCCTGCGAGTCATATCCAGTGAAGGTGTGTTGTGGAGCTCGAGATGTGTTATTGGAGAGTTACTTCCTTGCTGCTTGTATGGAACTGGCACAGAAGTGTACCTGCAGCTACCAGTCTTATGTTCCATCAGAGTTATATATAGTTATTATAGGGACAGGAAAATTTCGCGAATTCAATGACCTACGTGTTACAATCAACTTTCCTATGCATACTCTAGAAATGACCATTTGCAGAGACGACGGTTAGAGGTACGTCGATTTCGCAAATACATTCCAGGTCAGGTTGAACGCCAAAAATATATACTTCATAATCACGTGTGTGATTAGATGGCGGCTGTCACGAAACGCATTTGACTACTGCAAGCCAGTAGTAAATAAGGAAATGATTCGTAGAGCTATCGCTTGTAATGTTGTAAGCCAATGAATAATCGACTGGATCCAGAGCGTGTACAGGACTGAGCAATCTAAGCTACTGCCAGATGAATCCGCGAAATTGACGTACCTCTAATGATGGTATAGCGCGAAAATGTTTTGTGCCAACATAGCTTTGAAAACACTGCAGTATCTTGCAACATGTATGATTGGTTGATATACGCCTGACACAACGTAACACTCTGCAGACTAATAACAGGCATCAAATATTACAATAGCGGGTTTCTTATTGGCTCAGTCAAATAGGGTTGCAGCTCCAAGCACGAGAGAAAGCCAGTAATATTTTGAACTTACGTTGAAACCCAGTAAACAGTCAAGTTTTCCCGCGATAAACCCTCATCTCTAACCATTTGTTCACTAGCTGCTACTCAGTGGAACAACAGACAATGAACGAATAGACAGGGCTCGAGTATGTATAGCACAATGGATTCATAGCCTGCAGGTCATTGAATTCGCGAAACTTTCCAGTCCCTAGTCATTACTTAGCAGGACATGTCTTGGAACACTCTAGTCTTCGCCTCGGTTTACCAATAACGAACGCTGTACAGAAGAAATTTCGTCAGCGCTCAACTTGGAGGTTTTCAGGATTGATGAGTAGAGACCTGCAAAATTCGCGTTATTTTCTGACAACTGACTAGATTGCAAGTGACTATAGGCTCGTTCGACTTCTCCCGCTGGTCGATATTGTCGTGGACTTGCCGCGGAGACTGCTTACACTGTAGAGAAGCCAACCTCTGTAAAGACGCGACACACGTAAATGACAACACATTAAAGTTCGTGGCCAATTGAATCGCAGATTATGCTCTGTTATGTATAGGAATGTGATGTTTAGTCTGCTAGCAAATTATAACTAGAATTTTGCATGTCTCTATTGATGAGGGTTGATATAAGGTCATCATGGAACGAAGCCGGAATAAATGGGCAAGATAGCCCGCATATCAAAACGGCATCGTCCGCCACGACTCCCACATATGAAAATTCGGGGAACGATCCCGCCCGGAATCGAACCCGAACCACTCAACTCCCACCAAGGCGATCAGTGTTTGAGTCCCGGTGTGGTCGGTCCCCGGATTTTCGCATGTGGGAATCGTGCCGGACAATGCCGCTTGTCGGCGGGTTTTCTCGGGGATCTCCCGTTTCCCCCGCCCCCTCATTCCGGCGTTGCTCCATACTCGCATGTCACCCCTCACCAGCACTAAAGACCTAGATGTTAAGTGCTGAACAAAATCTCTCGCTCACTTGAATCCTGATTGCTTTGGCGGAGGCGAGTGATCTAACCACTGCGCCAACTGCGGCCGCCTGTTTTGAAAGTTTACTTATTTATTTTCGTCTGAAGGCAGGCCATTTAACTGCACTTGTACATGAGTAATTTTCAAAAACAACCGAGGATGAAACCAGTAACTTTTCTTATAGTTAGAGGTACTAAATTTCGCAGATACATTCCAGGTCAGGTTGAACGCCAATTATGTATACTACATTGCCATGTCTGTGACTTGCTGGCGGCTGTTACGAAACGCGTTTGACTACTGCAAGTCAGTAGTGAATAAGGAAACAATTGCTACCTTCTTGTACGGTTATAAGCCAATAGATAATCGATTGTGGCCAGTGGGCGTATAGGACTGACAAGTCTAGGCTGCTGCCAGATGAATCCGCGACATTGATGTACCTCTACTTATAGTGCCGGGCAAGCCTATATCCCGGAAAACATGGTGGCATATCTGTATCGTTGCGAGGTAGCTTCAGCTTCAAGGCAGTCGAGATAGCGAAGTTTCCGCAGCTATAATCACGACACCACAGGCGCGCGAAGGGGCAGTCCCCCGACATTAGCGGAGGACGCTATCAGGACTGCTGTCCGGTTAGCACCCGCGAGACTTGCCAATTTTACGTCCGGCCTATCCGTTAACCACCGGGGAATCAGGAGCGGGTATCGGCGCACGCGTGTATTTTTAATCCAGAGGCGGTTATAAGAAGTCACGAGCTGGAGTATGGTATAAGCATTGCTCTGTCATGTGACCAAGTTTTGTCTAGATTAAGTCAAAGCGCCTGCAAGCAAGTTAGCATTACAGTATCGCTGTAATAAAAAACACTACGTATTTGATACGTTTGTTACATATTTTACTAAATACCACAGTATATTTTGACATGTTTAATTTATTTATATATATGTGTTTGTTTCTTACGCACATTGTGCCGCCTTCCGTAGCACAGTCGGTTAGGCGCCGGTCTACTGTGCGAGAGGTCCTGGGTTCGAATCCCGGCTTGGGCATGGACGTTACGTCGTCCCTTCGCCACACTTCAACCTCATGAGCTATTAACACCTGGTTATTAAATGGCCGTAAAACCCTCTCATCTCTACACATTGAACACCAGTGGCGCATCGTGGTCGTGTTCCAAGACATGCGGTGCTAAGCAGTGAATATACTCAACACTGAGTTGTCTGTAGGACCATTATACATGTGGGAGTAGGTACAATCTTAATTAAGTAGCGTACAAGAGGCAAATAACATATACTTTAATAATACACCTCGGTCTACACAACACATGTTTATTGGATGTGACAAGTATGGGCCTATAGGTCATTCTGGATAAAGTGAGCACTAAAAATTTTACTTTTGAAAAATATCACTATCTGTTACTGCATATATATTTCAACATTACTAAAGCCCACGATTTTTGGTGAAAAGAATTCTGCAACAATTTGTTGCTATGCCATATGTGCACATATGCGGCTCTGCTTCGTGGTCAGCGATAAGCTGTTTTTAACTCTCAGCGTCTAGGGTTCTACACGCAAATCACAGACGCGTTGTGTCGCAGTAATATTGTTCCTGTTGGCACAGACAAATGAGCCACGCCTACATTCTGCCAATAACCATGAAGCATAGCTGCAGATGTGCACGTAAGGCATTGAAACAAACTGTTGCAGAATTATTTTCACCCAAAATCATGGGTTCTAAACATTACATATATTCCCCTTACTGCCTGTATGGTTGGCAGCGAAATTACGCAATATAGTTCCGTGTGTTTCCTATTTCAATACAACAATACTGATACAAAACCAACTAACATAATCGTATTCTATATTATTAATAAACATATTTTAATTAAACTGTATCGATTCATAATGACTACACAATTTATCTTACACGCGCAAACATCAAGTGACGTGTCCAGAGGGGTTAGACATTTCCCGTCGTTAGCCGTTACGCGCGGAAATATACGTATTGGCTGAAAATAGAACTTGAGCAGGGCTTTTTTGAGTGCTCACTTTTAAGTACATTGAGTACACGTGCTCAAAAGGTATAGTTAGAGCTCATATTGCATGCCTTGGAGCATGACCACGATACGACACTGTTGAACACTGTTTGGGTTTTAGCTATGTCTAGTGCCCGGTAATTTTCGCGAAAAGATTTTTGCAGCACTTTGTTTCAGTGTCTTGCGTACACACCTGCAGCTCTGCTATGTGGTCAGTGATTGGATGCCTTAACATACAACGTGTGGAGGTTAAACCCGTAAATCACAGACATGTTGTGTCGCAGTTATACATGTACTGATTGGCACAGTCAATTGAATATTATCTCTGCACAAAAACACTCTGCTAATAATCACGAAGTTGAGGTACAGGTGTACACGTAAGACACTGAAACAAAATGGGGCAAAAATCTTTTCGCGAAAACTACCGGGCCCTAGCTATATATGTTTACATTTGTGTCAGGTGAGTTGGCCAGCCTCGTCTAACAGCAGGTTACTCTGCAGGGTAGCCACAAAAATATATCGAGAAGCCACTCTGGTGTTTTAACGAACGCTAGTAAACTTTACTCTAATGACTGTTTGCACGCCTCTTGCTGAAATTTTGACCGACCCAGCCTACCCGCGTGGCTTTTTATAACTGCCCCAGGAAGACAGCCGACAAGCGATTCCCCGTCGTCGAAGCCACCCGGGATTCCTTTCCTTACATCCCCCCCCCCATGTGAAATAGGAAATTAGGAATTATCGTCACGTAACACGAGGTTGGTGAAGAAGAGACCAGGATAAACGAGAAACACTCTGTCGCGAGAAGGAGGTGGTTCGTGAGCAGTCGTAAATTCGCGCGGAGAAGACATCCGAGTAATTTCCTCTTCGCGCCTGTTTAGTGGCGTGTGTTCCGTCAACCTCATCACGTGTGATTGACGTTTATCACCGGCGCGTCATTACCACCTCGGTCTCTCGGAAGTCGTATTACCACGAGGACAAACTGAACCAAGTTAGTCAAAAAGGAACCAACACACGAAGTAACTTTCTTAGAGATAATCATACCAAGGAATATGTCCTAGATAGATATATCCAATAAAAATTACAAGTATTGCATCTTAAAGGGCATGGACGGAGGTACGATGTCGATCGGACGACTTAAGTACCCAATCGTCACTCAAATCTGAACTACTCCTCAACATTCGATGACATTTTTTCGCCGAGTAGATATTTTATGAGCAGACGTTTATTTAAATAGCACTATGCGGTAGTATGCTTCACTCTAGAGTAAAAAGTTAAAAATAGTTTTTACAAAAATAAGGGCTTGAAACCACAAAATTTAAAAAAATAGAAATTTTTCATTTTCATTAATTTTTATATGATAATATCTGGGCCTATATGGTAAGAGAATTTAAAAAAATACTTGCGTTTTGATTTTAAAATAATTTTACTATCCGAAAATCTCCGCCCGAGAGGTTTACGGATGTTAAAATTATTTTCAAATGAAAACGCGAGTATTTTCGAAATTCGTCTATTATAGAAGCCTAGATATTAAAAATAAAAAAAAGTAGTTTTCCATTTCTGTAGATTTTGCGGTTTCAAGCCCTTATTTTTCTAAAAACAGTTTTTAATTTTTTACTCGGAAGTAAAGCATACTACCGCGTAGTGCTATATAAATAAACATCCGCTGATAAAAAATCTACTCGTCAAAAAAATCTCATCGAATTTTGATGAGTAGGTCAGATTTTATTGACAATTGAGTATTATAATCGTCCGCTCGACATCGTACTTTTCTATACCCCTTAACGTTTGAAGAAAAATAAGAGCCTAGAAAAAGCGGCATATACGAGATTTAGATACACACAGTATATTTTGACCTTGGATCTCTTAGTTCCAGTGAACTGCGGATCGGTTAATTTCTCCTTAACTCCGTCCACCTGTTGATTGGCGTGTTTATGAACACGATATACATCCCTGATCACATTCGTCCCTCCTTCTGAAACATCGTTTCGCGACGACGTTACGTTCCGCAACTTAACGTTTTATGTTAGAATGTCTGTAATGGACTGCAATCTGTTCCATGTCCGTCTCTATAAAAATAACTGTACCAATCAGTGATGGCGGGACATGTTCACTTGTAACGGCAGGCGAATCAACAAATTGAATTTACAGCAGTAATGCTGCAGTATTTATCAAGAGTTACAAGCAAATGTACGACGAAAAAAACAGCAAGCCTGATAATTTTTGTGAGCTTATAACTGAAAACAAACCTACAGAAATTTGAATTAATAACGAGCTCTTTATTTTGATGCTGAGTGGATGATTTGTTGCTATATGCTTGTATAGTAATAGCTGTCCGCCTACGGCTTGTAAAGCTTGTACAGGTAATGTACTAGGCCATTGTCAGCAGTGTTATCAAATACTATAAAGAGACTAATGCCGGAGAGCTCTATGCTAATAATATAGATAAGTGTGCGTAAAATAACCTAGTGGCATGAGGTGGAACTACTGAATAATTTAATATTACGTTTTTGTTAAATGTTCTCTTTCTATATGTTTTGCGTACTGCTGTTTTTGGTTTAGTCATGTATTTTTGGTTGAAGCAACTAAAACTAATCATTCGTTGAGAAAGAATTTTCTCCACATCGTTATGTTGGCAGCGTAAATCTTTAATTAATAAAATGTGGTGTGTTTCTATCTGTTGGCTACAGATGGAAACATAATCATTGTTCTCCTATAACTGTACAAACAGTCCGGTATTAGTTTATAGTGTATTTAGTGTTATTCAAAGAAGAAAAAAAATAATTTTTGTACGCCCGCGAACACAGAGGTAATAAATATACCACATTACGCGCGAAAGGTTTACAAAATTAAAACTCAACAAATTTCGCTTCACGATGGACATATTTGCTTTTCGAATAGTCAGACTACGGGTTCACAAAGTTTTCCCCATGGAAATTAGTTAATTGTTTGCATTAGATAAATATTGTTTTATTTATTTCCGTAATCATCATTCTGAAGTAAACAACGTCTCTATATTTCAAATTTTTAGTTATTGTCAAGGGTAGGCGTAACGATCAGATTTCGAAATATTCTGGAATCGCATTTGTATAAGTAACTAATTAAAGTGTAAATCACGATGATAATCATTCTGTTTTAAGCTAAATCTACGATTCAGTAAAACATATTTCAGCCCTTTACACCCATAACGTGTCAAATTTAGATAAATTCTGCAAAATAATTTTCCAGTATTATTAAACGTTATCCTGAAGTCAAAAGTAACTCTATATCACGACGGGTTAGATAGCTATCGACGATATATCGAAAAATTATATTTCACATCTTTTCACACACTTAAGGATCGAATTATTATTAAAAAAAAAAAACTCACCATCACATTTTTATTGGTTTCCCATTAAAGTGAAAACCACGACGATAGCACGCTGCGTTCAAGCTTTTGTTTAGATTTAAATAAATGATAAAATTCTCCTCGTTAACTCATTACAGGTAAAATTTCGAAAAACCCTAAAACATTTTTTTTTACATTTACGTAATACTAAGTTTTAAGCAAATATACACTCTGTCCCAATCTTCAATACATATCGAAAGAATGATCTAATACAAAATTCAAATCATCTTACCACACTAAAAGTTCATATCGCGAAATCCGGAAATTGCGGTGATAGCAAGCTATAAAAACGAGTCTTCGAAAACACCGAAAACACATTTCACCTCTTTTCATCCTATAAAGGACATGCATTCGAACATTCCCTTAGTGCTTGAATACATCATGAGGGGTACTGATACAATTTCACGTTTCTAGGTCCATCGGTTTGGGATGTGGTAGTTTGATATTGATACCAGGAAGTCAAACAATTTTCTTTTGCGTGTGTGTCATATATATATATATATATATATATATATATATATATATATATATATATATATATATATATATATAAAGTGTTTGGTTTCCAGAACATGTTTATGCTTCTAACAACATCATTTCATCCTGGATCGCTCATTAAAAAGTTAAAACTATTTTTCTTTTCATAAACAACAATTTTTGATTAGTTTCTGAAATTGCAGCTCATTTGCACTGAAATAACAGTTATTATTCGGAATCGCAATTGACTGTTAGAATAGAACTGAAAGTGTTTCTGTTTTTAGCTTTATTTCTGTATCTAAAAAGCTAACACGATTCTAAACATTTAAAGTAAATAACTGATAAATTTGTAAAACCATTAATAAAAATACATAAAAATATATGTCACCTCAATAGCAAATAATACATATGTGATTTACTGCGACACGAATTTGTAAAGGGTCTATTGTTAATTTATTCGCGAAAAATCGCTTATGATTATTCTACAGTGGAGTTTGAAAACTCAAGTACAGCAATGCAACAGACAAATCCATGAAGTTGTAACACACGCAGTCATGATGCCTCTATTATTAAGGATACTTCACTTATCATCTTCCTTTATGTCAGTCTAATTTTCTAGCCAGCCAATATGTTCTTTACGTTTACTTAGAAGGACGTTAAAACAACTTCAGGCTCATTTTCGTTTGTTTGAAATTTATTGATTTTTCACCCGGGTGTACATGTAAAGGACAACAAAACAATCGTTGAGATCCTTAAAATTATATACAATCGTGGTTATGATTGACTCAATCCTGGTTCTTCCACCTACGAAATACCAATAGATTTTTGCATTCAAATTGTATCTATACATTACTGTTCCTTCCTTAATAATAAAACAGCCCACGAATTACATGTCACTTAGCGTGATTGAATGCGAAGTCCTTGAAGCAGAAGCATTATTGCTATTTTGATGACTCTCCTGACGGTGTCGCTGTCATGGTAAAGGAGTCCGCGGGCACATCTGAAGATATCGTCAACACAGTCTTAAGAGGTCGTCAGTACAGCCTAAAAGGTCGTCGGTACAGCCGAAGAGGTCGTCAGTACAGCCGAAGAGGTCGTCAGTACAGCCGAAGAGGTCGTCAGTACAGCCGAAGAGGTCGTCAGTACAGCCGAAGAGGTCGTCAGTACAGCCGAAGAGGTCGTCAGTACAGCCGAAGAGGTCGTCAGTACAGCCGAAGAGGTCGTCAGTACAGCCGAAGAGGTCGTCAGTAC